>JBBPLO010000706.1:0-15709 GCA_038089835.1 Retiboletus flavoniger | reverse complement strand
AGGTTCAGAAAAACTTACCGCTTTGGAGGAGTTGGACGAGGACGTCGGCGTTCCGCTTGACCCACTTGCTTGTGCGTGACAACCGTTGCAAGTACGTCAGGCCGGGCTGCAGCTTTTCAATGGTACATGCGAGTCCAAAATCACTTATGCGCGGAATGTGCTCCTCATTGATCAGCACGTTGCCCTGGAGAACGATAAGTGGGTGTTTAAGTCACAAGTTGCAAACATACACTATGCAAGTCTCCGTGGAACACGGGAATCGAATGGACTACAACAAAATCGTGGAATTAGTAGAGGTGGGGCAACGGAAGTATTGGCGACAACGAACGATATTCGAGACCCGATGCGATGCCGTTCACCTGGGAATTGTCAGCACAGTCAATTCAAAGGAGGGGTTCTAGGACTTACCAGCTGTAGTCGCTCGACTAATGAGAGTGTTTGGCCCTTGCCCTTGAGGAAAGAGTGCAGGGCACCATTTGACATCCACGGTAATACCGCTCCGAGTGTCGGTCCAAAACCATTCGTCACACCAAGTAAGGGAACAATGTTGACGTGCTCGAGTCTTCTCAAAAGACCAAGCTCTGGGCGGAGGACCTATAATTCATGATCAATGGATATACTAGCAAGTCAAAGACGGAACCGACCTTGTTATTTAGTTCATCCAGTCGCCTCCGGTTTTCTTCGGGATCATCGGATTCAAAATACCTCACCGTCTTCACAGCAACCTGTAGCAGAGATAGGCAGAGCATAGACGAACAAATGGAGAATATCATACCAGAGATGAAGAGCCTGATGTATCTCTGAGCCTGCATTTGTACACATCACCGAATGCGCCACCGTCAACATGAAAGACAGAGTTTCGATCGATCCGGTCTGTAAGGTCGATCAGTGGACGACCTTCAAGGCGAACTCTTGGTGGGGTCATCTCAGTTAGTGACCAACAAACTGAGGATAAGCAACTCACCTGGGTATTTGACAGGACATGAAGGGTATGTAAATAACGCCCGGTGTCGCTTCTATGGGCGAGGTCAAAGCAACGAGGTCGACTGCGCGGAGAAGAAGATAGGTCCAAGTTCCTGTGCAAACATGCTCCCACTCTTCCGCGGGGCAAGCGTGTTGTCTCGCACATAGGGCGGCATTCTCCAAGGACAATGTGTTCCGCATTGCATGAGTTCCGGGGGTAAGCTTTCTGATTCAGAACATGCTCGTGCTGTTCAATGACTGTTTCAAACAAACCTAGTTCGCGCCTCCATTAGGCGTTGGAAGCCACTCTAATTGGCTCTTCGGACTGGCTGGGCCCTGAGAAGGGTGCCACTCCAAAACTTAGTGGAGTTTTAAAATCAACGCTTGTTCAACCTTGCACCCGTATGTCGTAGTCGCCCGTATAGAGCGTGGTCCAGTTTCTCCGCCCTCGTGTCTCAGTGTTTCCTGTCGTCGGCCACGGCAGGTTTCCAGACTATTTGAGGTTGTTCGGACGAATAGCGTGGGGGATTCCCGTAACTAATTATGTAAGCGGAAATACCTCGGACACCTTGGACCTCAGACCTTCAACTTAATCCTTCTCTGCCACGGTGAAAACTCATGACAATTCAGTTTTCTCTGGTGCTCAATTCTGAGGACATCCCGCTGTCAAACTTGATGCCATCTTTGATTTACCTGGGGAGGTGTGGCAGTCGACGAGCGTATCCCCCACACCACTGGCAATCCCGCATGAACGTGTAAACCCAGTTTTAAATTTTGGATATCAACTCGGCGACCGGCAGCTCGGATCACCTTGACATATCACTCGAAGGGACAAGTGTTGAGATTGACTTGACATCCAGAGTGTGTGCAAGATTCTGCGATATTCGATCGATATCCACCACCAAGGTATACTCTGCCATGCCACTAAACAATGAATGCATTGTCGGCGTTGCCCAGGACGTTACCTACGCATAATACGTCCCGGGCAACGCCGACAATGCATTCGTTGTTTAGTGGCATGTTTGTTACTGGTGGTGCACGTCGTGTTCGTCGACCCCGTTCCGGACATTGCGTGCGACCGCCGCCAAGACATTCGATGTGACGCCTGACATCGGACAAGCTGCCACACAGGACCCAGGAAAGTCCTTTCTGGGTTCGGTATGGACTGCCTAGGGACTCTTACCCGAGACCATCGCGAACGCGCATTCGACGCGGAATGCCGTGCAAGAAGGCATTGTGTTGTTCCTCGTCTGCGGCGCTTGACAGCTGATTCCAGCCACGCTTGCACAAGCTCATTGCACTGCCTGTCGGAACGTGTCAGGGTGGCGGCGATGCCGACCGCCGATGCACTGCACGAGGGTCAATATCAATACTGCCTCGACCTGTCTTGTCGATGACGAATTGACCGTCAGGATGGCGGCGATAAACGCCTTTGGCACACTTCAAAAGCATATTGGGGTCAATGTCATCAGTCAGGCGTTACCTACATCACCGGAAGCTCTGCGTCAACCTGAACAGTGGCTTGTCGGGGCGAAGGGAGTACTAAATGTCTAGCCTTGTGATGCGTGTATGCGCTAGGTTCTGGCAGTGGTGACGGTGTTCCCCATGTTCATTCCTACCTTAATTACGAACCCATGACTGTGTTCGGCGCCCCAGAGCTTGTGTATCCGCTCGGCAAGTGTGTAGCGGTCAACATGAATACTTTGGTCGACGCACTGGTGGAGGACATGCACGAAGAATTGCTTGCTGCTTTGGACTATGCATAGTACGTGAATTACTCGAGTAGATCGACATCCCAAAGGTTGAACGCGTTCGTGCTACTGCCGCACAGACGGTAAGTGTATCGAAGCTTGATGTTAGGCCCTATGCTGTGTATGCGGTCGCAGACCTCGGCGAACGCATCGAGACGAATCTCTCATCTTGAAGCCGTTGTCGTCCTCTTCACCAGTCCGCACATCCGTGTCGCGGTGCAAGTGATGGTCCATTCACCTGACATAAAGTCCGCGCTCCTCGTCCGCACTCTCTGGCTGCTCGAGAGGACACTGAACCACTCCCAGCCGCCGTATTCTCAGAATGTTTGTCAAGTCCTCCGCAATCCATCGACTATTGTCGGGCGCATACGCGCTCCGGATCTGCTCGGCATTCCGATGGGCAGTCGCGGTGCAAGGCCATGTATGGATCAGCGATTTACACTGGCAGAAATGGTCGGTATTCTTGCGAGCGTCGTTGGTACCGGACACTGGTTCCGGACGACTTCATGACAAAGCCCTCCGAGGAGCAGAAAGAGGCATTGCTAGCATGGGCGACTGGTGCCACGTTGATATCGTCGAACGTTCGTCTCAAGCTCTGCCAGGGAGTCTAGACTCGGATCGAACGCATGTCATTTTACTTGTTTCTTACTGATCTCTGTGTACACTGTATTTATCCTGTTGAAATCTGCGTATCATATATGGTACAAAATACAGAGTACATTCATCGGGTACACCGAGACAACAACCACCTGTTTCCAATGTTAAACTCAATTTTCCAAGATGCAGGAAGCAAAGCAGATATGAAAGTGCAGGCTGATGTATGACAGTCGTGTCATGGACTGTCATCTCAATCATCCTTGTCTTGGGGATAGGTCTCTTCCAATTTTCCAATAGCTTGTTGCCGGATGAGACGCGATCGTTCTTCTGTGAGTAGGACAATATCATGCTTCAAAAGCTTGAACGAGCTGCAGTTAGGGAATCCATGTTTCCGAGCCTCCGCCTCATCATCTACTTGTTCCATTTTCTATCCAGGCGAGGACTATCGTGACCAATTCGAAAGCTTTCAGGGAAACACAACACGTACCACGACGAGCGATTTCTTGACTCCGAATGCGACATCACTCGTAAGGTAATCACATCCTTCTGGATAGAGTTGCGTGATAAGCTTGCGGTATCCGGGAGCCTGCACCATCAAATGTAAGTGGCTTGGACGCATGTTATGGCGGCCTTGAGAGATCAACAGTTCGCCAACTGGTCCCTTCAGTCGACTATCAGAATTCGCAAAGTATCAGAGAAATCAGATGGAAGTCACGTCATATGAAACCCCGTAGGGCTTGGGAACGATGGCACGGTATCCGAACCTGCCATCCTTTCCGGTGCGCAATCGCCCACGACAGTCACGTCGGGTTCCGTCTGCATATTGCACGTCGTAAAGCCCTGGTGTGACTGTGAATGCATTATCGCAGGTAGAAACGAGTCTAACCATACCGTCGTGACCTGTCTCCCACGTGTCAATGACGGCATCTGCAATGGGCTCGCCTTCTGTTGTCAATACTCGGCCCTCGACGTACATGTATTCCCCTTTGCCTTCGGATGCGATCGACCCGCCAAGTTCGACTGGGGGTATGATAAGGTTGGGTTGTTGTCAAAGTGCGCGGAGACTTACCGTCCTCGGCATCGTCAGTGTAGAAAGGGCCCAGGAGGCTATCCTCTGTCGCACCCCTCTCGACGGGATTGTTGAGAGAGCCAACCAAAGCAGTAACGCCGAGAACGCTAGATAGGGTTGCCATCTCGTGCCGCAAAGGCTTGCATGTCTGGCCTGTTCGAGTCAGGAACTCGATGGCAGCCATCCATTCGTCCGTGGAGAGGCTATCGAATGGTTGATCTTTGACGCCCAAATTCTGCGAGCGAAATGACACACCTGGTTTCCTTGACAAAGGCATGTAAGTGCTTGACGAGGTGTTGGTATATGAATTTGAGTCGCCTGCATCGCAATGAGCGGGAGAGGCTAGAGCAGGATAGGGTCAGATGACTTACGGATTGGGCGTCTGTCCGACGAGCAGCAAAAGGTTTGCTGTTATAGTATCAGGGCTATCCGGCAGCTAGTCAAATCATAGTGAGTGAACAGGAGACCTCTTCTACGTCGAGAAAGCAAACCGGCAGAGGAAAGCTAGGAGGAGGTACTCCATTAGAGACGGCGGCCTTGACGTTGTCCCGAGTTTGACCGAAATCGCTCATATTGCTGGCTGGTGGTGGTTCCACTTTGGTGAAACGTGCTGACTATTAATTATCCAGAAGGCTCGGATTGGGTCCGAGGGGGACCTTCAAATGTCCCCAACTTGCTGGCATATCGCCGGCAGTCCGGCCATAGTACCTGGTGGCAGTGTTGTGGTGGTCAATATTCGATCAGCAGCGATAATGAGTCGGATGAGTGGCAAGGCGCTCGCAGAGATAATGCTGGGAAGGGAACGCGAGGAAAACCTTGCAGAGTGGTTCCCAGAAATCTTGCGGGTGAGTGCGGACAGATGGAAGAAGGCCAAGCCAGAATGTTTGCTCGATTTTATGAGTAGAGATTGTTGTGTAAATTAGTCTCAGTCATCGTGGAAATAGAACTAAGACGATTGGTCCAAACTTGAATCAAGCTCATTCTTCGTCTGCTATGGACATCTGCAAAGGTTATCGCTTGATGGCTCTACCACACGTCTGACGCGACTGGACAAGCCCTCTGATTGGCCCGGGAGCATCTAAGCGATCCTAAAGAGTGTCTGACAGCATGCAAACTACGCTAACCCTTTTATATTCTGTGCGCAGACTTTCCGCAGACTTTTCCAATTGCTGATGCCCAGGAAACTCGACCAACTCCCACCCCTCGATATTATGTACACGAATTCTCGTCCGCCGCAGTAACTCGTCCACGTCCTCTTGACTCGTCCACCGAGGCTTCCTCGTCCTCGTCTGACCCTCATTCCAGATCCACGAGCGCCACCTCTCTCCCATCTCCCTCCAGTCCCTCGTGCCCCAGGCCACTCGACGCTTCCCCGTCCGAGACCACCCCATGCCAACCTGCTCCAAGTATGTCACCTAATTCACGTCCCTGCGATTCGCGTTGACCTCAGTTTCAGCACCCACCGTCACCAGCCAAAAACCTTCCAAAAAGCACCTCGCCTTGACCCGCTCGTTTCTTCCCTCCCAGCTCATACAACCCTGTCCTCCTCCACGTTCCTACGACTCGGAATCGTGGAGACACAGCGGTGTTGGAGATCGACTGGGAGTTTAAACCCGTCAAAGTCCCTGATGGTATCAGTTTACGCATTTTCGGCATACAGCTCGCAAGTCTTGCTGTCTCATCCCATCATAACTTACTAACTTCAAGCAGTCTCTACGTTTCCATATCAGACATTGTCATATACCCTCCCAGGGTCCTCCCCCTGCCACTCTCAGAGTCGCAGCTCGCTTCGAGAAGGTCATCAAGAAGACTGGAGAGATGAGTTCAAACCGGCTTTCACTACGAGCCAGACGGCCAGGATGAGCAAGACCCGTACTCGACCCCCGAAGGTTCTCTCAAGTGCGGTGTCTATATCCTCGACGCCGACGCGGTGCAGCTGGAGCGTGATCTTCCCTGGCTTATCGTCAGGAAGGACGGAAAATGTGCGGGCGGGTGTGAACAAACCGTCCCTACGCGGACAGAGCGCATGTGTTATTCCCTTGGTGGTGGCATGACGCATGGGCATGGCCTCACGGAGGCGACCGACGGACGACTCGTTGGTGAACTCAAAATTGAGGCGAAGTTGGCGGAAGAACAAGCTGAGCACTCGCCTACATCTGTTCAGCCCACCACGGATTCCGTTACTTTGGCGCCCGTGACCATGAACACACGCTTACACAGATGTAAATGCGCGAACACGATCGACTTTGCTCAGCGCGAAAAGACGAGATGCGCGATCTTATACGCGCTTCCGAAATTCTGACTGCGTGGGGTAGTAATGACAAGGACGTGCGAGCGGTATGTAATTTTTTGTCCTCGCTAACCTGCTCATGCATGGTGCTGTAGGATGAAGCTTCTGGCAGCACACGGCGACTTGTTGGGATGCAAATGCCGGTCAAGTGTTCCTGGGGAACGCAAACGACGTTCCGCTCTGGAACCCCCCTTTGAGACGAAGGGGACACGATCGGCCACCTCCTGAGCCCGGTTTAGTAGCTCACCCAACCACTTCTCCATACATGGATCCATTTGCGGATCCTTATATCTCACATGATTCCGAACGGCCCTCTCCATTCAACACATACTTTCGATATCTGCATCGAATGCCACGAGCATGCACCCCTTCCGTCTGCGGCTCATCTACGAGCCCCCGAAGAACATGTGCGGATGATGGAAGTGGAGTGAGTCAAAAGGTGGCGTCGGCATTGGGAGCAACAAGGTTGGCGTTCGTCTTCTTTGCCTGACCCTTCCATTTGACGACATTCGGAGCTAACGCACCCTATTCTCGACCACCTCTAGGAACAATTTCGCCATCATTCATCTCCCCTTCCCGAGTTCCCCACAACCAACGATTGTGGGTTTGAACGCACTACTCCCAGTGATCAGGTTTTTAGAGAGAATGGTGACCCCGGGAGGGCTTGGATGTTTGACGAGCGTGAGTCCCGGTGCGGGAGGTGCAAGCGGTAACGGAATGCCTACCACACCCCCAAAAGCACATACACTACCCTCACCGTGGTCACCCATACCTGAATCGAGAGCAGAAGCGGCTCGATCACACCTCATAAACGTGCTCCCAGGAGCGCAAGCGACGAATACCCAATTGAGATACAAAAAGGCGATCCAAACGAGGCGACAACCCCGGGCCTCCAATATACCACCTCGTCCGCTCAAAGTTTTATTATATTCAAGTGATGGATACACGGAATCATCGGTCCCGGGGCTTTGTTTATTGATGCCTGTGAAAGGGTTGAGTTTACCAGAGGGGTATCTGGAGATGCAGGTTGGAATCCATGCTCATTCCTATGTTCGTTGACCGACTTGGGCATAGGTCACCAATCGCTGACTGTTTTTCGTCTATCAATCCGAGGTTTCTTTACTGAAACAAGTGGAAGCTGGACTGGGAGTAGCGAATATCTGATTCCGTTCGCGATACCAATATGGAGATATCCAGCGAGGACTCGCTGGGACGCCTGCAGCAGCAGGTGACTACCCTTCTGCTCCCAGGAACCATGCTAATGGATATCGACCGCACGCGTCGACGATCAACTATGGTTCATCTACGCCCATCGTGTCTCTGTCTGCGGTGCCGACCACGACAAGGCACGCTTCGAATGTATACATGCTTCACGCCCTCGGAATCATGCACGTCGTCTCCGTCGGCGAATGTGCGCTTGTACCCCCACCCCCAGCACCTGCTTCCGCCTCTTCACCCAACCCCTCGCAGGCATGCCCCACGAATGCGGCTTCGCCCGCACTCGCCGCGAGGCAATGCCTTGGAAATCAAGGGTCACTCAGGATCGAAGAACGCGAAGAGCGGATCAAAGTGCTCGACATCAAAGGCGTCTGCGACGACGGCATTGACACGCTTGAACCGCAACTGCACCTGGTCTGTACCTGGATCGAAAAGGCGCGTCTCGCGGGGGGTCGTGTACTGGTGCACTGCCGGGTGGGCGTGTCCCGGAGTGCAACGGCAACGATCGCGTATGTGATGTAACACCTCGGGTTGAGTCTGGTCGAAGCGTATTTGGTCGTGCGAAGTCGCCGATTGTCGGTGTTGATCCAGCCCAACATGCGGTTGTTGTACAATCTATTGGGGTGGGAGGTTCGGTTGGCGAGGGAGCGGGCGAGCGAGGACGAGGAACGGTTGAGGGAGGAGCTGGGGCGGGCGCTGAGCTGGTCGTATTTGGCGAGGGAGGTGCATGTGCTGAACGAAAAGTATTTGAGTTGAGGGGTTTTCTTCTTCTCTCCAAACCTCTTGTTGTTTTCCTTATCTTCGTTTCGTTTGAAGTGTTGTATTTTTTTTTCCGTACAATGAACGTGCACGTCGTACCTGTCTGCTACACGCATACCGTACCCACATTCCCATGACCGACTATTATTATCCTTGTTTCCGTCTCTTCCTGCTCTCTTCTTTTTACCTGTCTGTCCTGTCTGCTCGTCTTCCTATGCAACCCTCGTTGACACACGGACGCGCGCACGTATCCACTTGTCGTTGACGGTTCATGGCGGGCTGTTCGTTTTTCTATTTGTCTTCCGCTTCAAGGTGTCCATGTTGGCGCTTTGCGTCTTCGCGTATGTAGCACCATGCTGTATATATCGGTTCACATGTATTTCCTTGTGTGTGATACAGGTGAGACGACGCAGTCGTCACTTGGTGGTTCGGGCAGCCCTAAATTCATGATAAAAGTATAAGAAAGTCATTGGGAAAAGTAGTTGCCAGTCACCCATTCTGGCGATTTGCGGGCCTCAAAAATATCTTCTGTCGCCGAAGCTCCGATAGCGGCTTGGCTCGTTGCTGTTGCTGTTCTCCTCCTGCAACCATCAGCTGTCTGCATCCCTGTACGTGGGGTGAGCTTCGGGGAAGCGACGTTCCTCGAATCCTTCAATACGATCGAGCCCCTTGCCATGTAAGTTCGGGCCGTTCAGTGCGATTTTCCAAAAGTCCAGATGGCCGAAAGTCTCCCTCAGCCTATTCGTGTCTGTTGCGACGCGGTTACTCGTCGGTCCTCGTATACGCATGTGTCAACCTTTATCGCAGTGCCAGCGATGGTGCGTCATTAGATCAGTATCACCTATCGATCGCTTACGAGGTATAGAAAGGTGAGCGTGCTTTGGAGCGGCTTGGCCATTAGGCTCTTATCAAGAATCGCGCGACGTAGGCCATGACGAATACTCGTGTATGAGCTTTACCTCATACTTGCCGTGGTTTCGTGTCATGTAGCCTCACTGGCAGCATAATCTAGCCTTGCAGGGGGCTGGTCAAAGCGATGTCTTCATCAAAAACCTGGACGAGCAAATCGACTACAAGGTATTTCAGGGTTGTGATGGGTTCGCGATGGAATTACATTCAACTCCTCGATAGGCTCTCCATAACACATTCGGCTGTTTCATCCATGCGCGCTGTCGTGCAAAGTTGCTACTGACCAACAAGGCCGCTCCAAGGGATATGGATTTGTTCTCGGAGGCGAGAAAGGAGGGGAAACGTAGAGCTGCAAGCGCAAGTGGGCGCGTTTCAGCAGAAGGAGGCGACGTATTCCGATGTCGATGAGATCAAGCGGAGGCTCGTAAGTTGGCACACGTGGGGTGGACGCATTTTAATCGCGATCCGTTAGGCCCACTGACGGTACATCGGAATCGGGATTTGAGGTCTCGAGAACGACACCACCGATGCGGACGGTGATGACGGGTCCACCCACGAGCCGGAAAGTGTACATCTGATCCCAATGCTGAAAAGAAAGCTGAAGGCAAGTAAGAACAAGCATATCCTCGAATATTTCATGTGTTTCGGGGTGAGTTTACCTCTCGTCCCATCGTGTCACCAAATAGCTTACTCGCGTACTGCGTTCTGCCAGATACTGTACCTGTCTCCATGAGTCCACGCAGTTCGAACTCGTCGCAGCCCGAGCGGAACTCTCCAGGCAGAACCCCTCGGCGATGAAGCCGAGAGGACCTTGTCGCATAAGCGGTCCACAAAGCCCTCGAGCACCAATGGTACGTTGCATGTCGACAACGCAGTGGTTGATCTCGACCTGGATGGCAACCTGGACAATCCCGGAACAAGGAAAGCGAGCATGGTGTGTCAATGGCACTGGCAGGGCGATACGAAGCACATCGACTCTGTTCACTCCGTACGCAGATACATGAATATCACCCATCGTGATGACCCAGCGGGACTGATTCAGAGCACGGGACCACGGATTGGAGGAGGCGCGTGTGTATTTCTTTTCGCTGGTCCTTGGGTGCTCATGGGGCATGCCACATGCAGGAACTCTGACGTTCGACATCAGTTCCATGCCCAGACGAAATCGTTGCAATCGAATAACCTCGGGTTGTAGGAAGACGTCCAACTCGCTCCGAACCGGCAAGTCCAGGGTCGGACGCAAAGGGGATGGTAGGTCGTCTAAGTCGTCTGGAACGGGTGGGGATGTTGGGAAGATGGTGGAACACAGGTGGATGGACGGGTACGGAAACATGCCTGCTGTCGTGTGGGCGAGTTTCTGGTACGATGGAATCCCCCAGATCGGATGGTTATGTATCATACCCCATGGTTCGTATCTCATGCGCGCTACCCATCTGACCGCCAATAGTGTGTCACATTCGAGTATGTTCGGCGGGAATAACATGCAGTATCTATGGCTGTCAAAATATACTTTTCGTCGTATTAGATGAACCTGTTTCATACCATGAAATCACTGGCAAATCGGAAGCGTCTGAACATACGTAAACTGGAACCTTACAGGAGTCGAACGGTTCTTGAACGCGACTGGGCCTGACTCGGACATCCTGGACACTACACAATTCGCTGCGCTTTGGTCGGTGGGGATAGCGTACATCTCTCAGTGCGTAGCTACAACCAAGAGCGTGCTACCTTGAACATCCCGCTACTGGCATCAGGGAATCATCAGGGAACTCTTCGGGTCGCTTTGAAGTGGCGAAACTGAAGCCTAGGATGACCGAATCCAAGGTACCGAGTGCGTTCTGACATGATTCGTAGATCTCGGAAAGGCGCCAGTCGAAACGAACGTGCCGTCCAGCAACTTTGTGCGAACTGGTGAAGGAACAAATGAGTCCTGTTACCGGCAGCTTCGTCATTCCAAGGGGTTCAGCAACAACCGAAGGACCGAATTTGGTCCCACGTGACTCTCACTTGACCGTTCGGTCGTCACGTGATTCGGCTTCAACCGAGGCGGAAACCCCAGACTCGGGTTTAATGTAGGTACTACATAGCTGTATTAGCAGACTACTAGAATTTGCAGCCATGTGTGTGGCAGTGACCCCTTGGGTCACTTATGCGAATCCCGATGACCCACCCCTTGGGGGGCCCCCGGCTCGCTACCCTTTGGAATGACCAAATTTTCCTCAGGGACCTGAGACAGACCACGTGACCTGTCGGAAGTCGGAAGTGGATGGTGATCGATCGATTGCGCCTCGTCGAGCTTGATTCCTCACCCTCACCACCACTACCAGCTTGATACAGTCTTATCTTACTTCTCTTCTCTTCACCGATAACAGATATCTCTCTAGAATGTCGACAGAAAATGCAACGAACTTTGAAAACATCCGAGAGAAATTTGGCCGTTTCAGGGTTCTTATCCTCGGGCGAGCGAATGCTGGCAAGACGACCATCCTCCGCGCAATCTGTAATACGACTGAAAACCCGGAAGTCTACGATGGTAATGGAAAAAAGGTGCGAGTCTGACTCGATGGCGTATGGTTGAGTGGGATACTAAACCGTGGGATCAGATCGATCTGTCCCAAGTCGAGGGGTCCAGGGGGGTGGGTACCGCTACGCGTCGAACTAAGACATGAGGCCCGTTATAACCGATGATTATTAGCGCGGAATACACAACATCGAGAACGAACTGATTTTCCGGAGCAATGACAAATTCGTCTTTCATGACTCGCAAGGCTTCGAAGCTGGTAGTGTAGATGAATTTGAGAGGATGAAGGAATTTATTGCCGATCGTGCGAAGACTACTTTTCTGAACAAGCGTATTCACGTGATATGGTAACAGGCAGAGCTGAGTGGTGGACATTGGCTGATTGTTCTGCTGGACAGGTATTGCATTCCAATGGATAAACTTGATCGAGCAATCCAACGTGCTGAGGAAAAATTCTTTGAAGAATGTGACCATGGAAATGGTGAGCTCATCGTCATTGTAGTCTTCTTCAGCTCATGGTTTGTTCAGTTCCTGTTGTTGTGTTGTTCACCAAATTTGATGCACTATTGCCTGTAGCTATGGGAAAACTAGCATGTGGTGATCGACAACTGCCACTACCAGAGAGGGTGTCAAAGGCCCGGCTACTCATCAATGGGATTTTTGACAGTGCTAATGTATGGGGACGTCTCTCTGGAATGAAGCATGCTCCAAAATGCTATGTTCAGACTGAAGGTTGTTAGCATGCTTTGATGTAAATATATGGTACTGACTGATATGTTAGGCATGCACAAGTCTAATGAAGGGTGTAACATTGTGCTAGAAAGCACAGCAAGGGCCTTGAGTGAAGAAGGATTGCAGATGCTGCTTGTTTCAGCCCAGGAAGCAAATCTAGCACTTTGTGTGAAATATGCAATTTCAAAGTAAGTTATACAGTATACATGATATGGATTCTGCATAGGTTGACAATTTTACATGAGTAAAGGGTGATATCTGAGGCACAGAGGGTGCACAACTCTGCACTTCCTTTGGAAAGGATGAGCACCATGAGATTTGAGGAGCTTGCAATGTGGTTTCCACATTTTTGGGTAAGGGAATAAACATTGTATGGATATAAATGGATATATACTGATGATTGATTCACACCTGATGATGACAGTCTGTGAGTGGTATACTTTAGCATGTGACCAATGGTGATGATAATAATGCAATCTCTACCATTTACCTTGCTATTGCAATGACAGGGGGTGAGTTGTGTACTGTACTATATTGGTGAGGTTGATCATGGTGATGATCTCAACATTGCCCATTCTTCATCCTGCTCTGGAAATCATAGAGGGTGAGTTGTGGATTGTGGCATGTTGGTAAGAGTGATCATACTGATCATCTGATCTCCATTGTTTGTTCTGCTCTGGCAAGGATAGTTGGTGAGTTGTGCATTGTGGGATATTGGTGGGAGTGATGATGCTCATGATCTCATTCTTCATCCTGCTGTGGAAATCATAGTGGGTGAGTTGTGGATTGTGGGATATTGGTGGAAGGGATCATGCTGACCATCTCATTCTTTATCCTGCTCTGGCAATCATAGGAGGTGAGTTGTGCATTGTGGCATGTTGATGTGAGTGATGATGCTGATCATCCCACATCCATTCTTTATCCTGCTCTGGCAATCATAGAATGTGAGTTGTACATTGTGGCATGTTGGTGAGAGTGATGATGCTGATCATTCCATGTCCATTCTTCATCTTGCTCTGGAAATCATAGAATGTGAGTTGTGCATTGTGGTATGTTGGTGAGAGTGATGATGCTGATCATTCCATGTCCATCTTTCATCCTGCTCTGGCAATCATAGGATGTGAGTTGTGCATTGTGGCATGTTGGAAAGAGTGATGATGCTGATCACCCCATGTCCATTCTTCATCCCACTCTGGCAATCATAGTTGGTGAGTTGTGCATTGTGGGATGTTGGTAAGAGTGATGATGCTGATCATCCCATGTCCATTCTTCATCCTGCTCTGGCAATCATAGGAGGTGAGTTGTGCATTGTGGGATGTTGGTGGGAGTGATGATGCTGATCATTCCATGTCCATTCTTCATCCTGCTCTGGCAATCATAGAGTGTGAGTTGTGCATTGTGGGATGTTGGTGGGAGTGATGATGCTGATCATTCCATGTCCATTCTTCATCCTGCTCTGGCAATCATAGAGTGTGAGCTGTGTATTGTGGCATGTTGGTGAGAGTGATGATGCTGATCATCCCATGTCCATTCTTCATCCTGCTCTGGTAATCATAGAGGGTGAGTTGTGCATTGTGGGATGCTGGTGAGAGTGATGATGCTGATCATCCCATGTCCATTCTTTATCCTACTCTGGCAATCATAGGAGGTGAGTTGTGCATTGTGGCATGTTCTTGAGGGTGATCATGCTCATCATCTCATGTCCATTCTTCATTCTGCTCTGGCAATCATAGTTTGTGAGTTGTGCATTATGGCATGTTGGTGAGAGTGATGATGCTGATCATCTCATGTCCATTCTTCATCCTACTCTGGCAATCATAGTGGGTGAGTTGTGCATTGTGGCATGTTGGTGAGAGTGATGATGCTGATCATCCCATGTCCATTCTTCATCCTGCTCTGGCAATCATAGAGTGTGAGTTGTGCATTGTGGTATGTTGGTGGGAGTAATGATGCTGATCATTCCATGTCCATTCTTCATCCTGCTCTGGCAATCATAGAATGTGAGTTGTGCATTGTGGGATGTTGGTGAGAGTGATGATGCTGATCATTCCATGTCCATTCTTCATCCTGCTCTGGCAATCATAGGAGGTGAGCTGTGCATTGTGGCATGTTGGTGAGAGTGATAATGCTGATTATTCCATGTCCATTCTTCATCCTGCTCTGGCAATCATAGTGGGTGAGTTGTACATTGTGGCATGTTGGTAAGAGTGATGATGCTGATCATTCCATGTCCACTCTTCACCCTATTCTGGCAATCATAGGAGGTGAGTTGTGCATTGTGGTATGTTGGTGAGAGTGATGATACTGATCATCCCATGTTCATTCTTCATCCTGCTCTGGCAATTATAGGAGGTGAGTTGTGCATTGTGGCATGTTGGTGAGAGTAATGATGCTGATCATTCCATGTCCATTCTTCATCCTACTCTGGTAATCATAGTGGGTGAGTTGTGCATTGTGACATGTTGGGAAGAGTGATGATGCTGATCATCCCATGTCCATTCTTCATTCTGCTCTGGCAATCATAGAGTGTGAGTTGTGCATTGGCCACCGGTATGTTGGTGAGAGTGATGATGCTGATCATCCCATGTCCATTCTTCATCCTGCTCTGGTAATCATAGTGGGTGAGTTGTGCATTGTGGCATGTTGGTGAGAGTGATGATGCTGATCATTCCATGTCCATTCTTCATCCTGCTCTGGCAATCATAGGATGTGAGTTGTGCATTGTGGCATGTTGGTGAGAGTGATGATGCTGATCATCCCATGTCCATTCTTCATCCTGCTCTGGCAATCATAGAGTGTGAGTTGTGCATTGTGGTATGTTGGTGGGAGTAATGATGCTGATCATTCCATGTCCATTCTTCATCCTCATGGGCTATGAACCTAACCCTCTGCCCACCATA
>JBBPLO010000705.1:0-15746 GCA_038089835.1 Retiboletus flavoniger | reverse complement strand
TATCACAGTGGGTCTGGTTGTGGTCCAGTTACAGTCTTTGCTCTGTACAGCAGATTTTCTTTATACTCGAATAGAGTGGTCTCCCGTAAGTCTGGGATCGGACACGTTTATACTCGCAGCGAGTTGGGTAATTGTTGTGAAAGACAACAAACGATTGGAAGTGGATAAGACTTTAGTATAAGGCTTACTGTAAACCGTTACTATGCTTTTTACTTCTTTCTCTAAAATCTCTGTGCGGTCGCGGAGTATCTCCTACTTGGCTTCTTAGCAGCTAGGACTTGGCTTTGCACAGATGTTCGATAGTTGAGAGTTACTTGGCAACGAGCGGCTAACTCTAAAATCACGTTATACTTCTTATAGGGTGGCTAAATTAATAGCTTCGGGGTTTGGCCTCTTGACTATATGCGGGCGAGCGTGGCTTCTCTTGGTGAACGACTTGGCAAACGTTAAAGTGGACTTCTCTACACTTGGAAACTAGTGGCTGTAGACTTGGCCGTAACGAAGCGGATGCAGACGACCTTGATCAACGCAATAGTCGGTGGCAGAATACGAGTTTAACCTCTTCGTATCGAGGGTAAGCAGATGACTACTGAGCAAAGGGCTGTTCGTCAAGAGGAAAGGGTGGAGGAGGAGGGGAGCTAGGCGCAACAAGGGGTGGATGCGAGTAGCAAGGAAGAGCAGTCTTAGATAATGTTAGGACCAAAGAGACAAGCCTATGCCTTAGACTCCAAGAGTCCTGAAGGAAGGATCGAATCTTATGAATAACAATCTAAGACTAAGGAATACAGGTTGAGGGTACACTACTTATATACTACTGGTGTGAGCGCAGCCACTATAGGCCTTAGGGTATAACATCAGCAGGAACAAGGGTAACTCTACTGTGTACCTGATATATAATACTATGTGATATAAGAATGAGTAAAGCTGTGGTAAGCACAGCCTTATGAAATGGAGAAAGGTTCATGGAGGTATTCTAGACCTTATGGTAATGAATGGCAATAATAATACGTATCTAGGGGAGAACCAGAATGGTAGCAATGTGTCTAAGGGTATAACCCTGTATTCGTATTGGAGGATATGCGTCTTGCGCAGTATAGGATCAACAAGGGGAAAGGCCTTGAGGATATGGGACGAAAGACTAGGTCTACTAGTATGGAATGATGATATGTGATGTAATATCACATAAGTCAGATATGGAGTCAACACAGTTGATCCGTGGTATCTCAGCTAATATCAGGAGAAGTTGTAGAAGCTGATAGAAGGTTAAAGTAGCTTCTAGACGAGATGAGATAACCTGTATTGCATGTGGCGGAATCTAATCATAAGAAGTCTAAGATATGGTAATATCTTGATATGATGTCGTAAGACCTTGTGACTATCTTAAGATAAGATGAGATCGGATATCGAATATAGATACGGGTCAAGATGTATCGTAATATCGAATAGGCGATGAGATTTAGCTAAGCGAGAGCGAGGTGGCAAAGCTAATGATAATAGTAGGTTAACTACTATGCCTTGTGTAGATAAATCTACTTGTATAGTCGTGAGACTAGTATTGTGGAGTCTTATGTAGGAGTAGAGGATTAAGAATTTAGAAATCCTAACGATTATGGCAGTCCATTGGCGGAAGTGTAAGGGGGCGCAAGAAGATGCGGCTCAGTGGCAGCGAATGTACTGCGTTCGTGACCCGACGAGCTCGTGGCAGCAGGGGCTCTCAGGAGTGTGAAAGGGAGTGTGGAGAGGTGGTGATCATAGGATACATCAGCTCGTTCCCCCCGAACTGCGCTGAAGTAAGACATATTCTATTACCATTCTATGATGCAGTTGGTTATTACTTTCATTCCAAGGGACATATAGACTTAGTTAAAACTCTGATATGGAAAAATCCGGTATGACAGATAAACTGACTTTCTGTCAGACTGATGGCGAGCGAGACGCTGCGGGGTTGGAAAGCCTTCATGCTAATTTCAAGCGCCGGTCGAACTGTACGACCCGTAAACTCACGACGACACGACCGAAAAGAGTGTAAAATTGGTCTGAACATCAAGTCGCGTCCATGAGTCTCTCGTCCTTTTTTTCGTCTTTCCTGAACGTCGTCCACGCCGACGCAGAGGAGAAGGAGGAAGTCGTAGAGGCTACACAGGTCGAAGAAGTTGAACAGGCGGAAGAGGAAGCGGAGGAGCCGGAAGACGTCAGTGTAACCCACACCACTTGGCCTTTATCGTTGCTCATGCCTTCCGTCTTCAGTTGCAGCCCATACTCCGTGACGAATGCAAAAGCTCGACCAAATGTGCACCTCTGACGCGACACTTTGAGCATTGTCAGGAGAAGATCTCGGCAGGCGAAGGCTACAAGGGCGAGGACTGCGTGGAAGAATTGTAAGTCACCCACATCTTTCCTCTGCTGTGAGCTAACAGGTGCTTCTGACAGATGTACGTTTCCGTCTTGTTTCTCTCCCTGGAGGTCACACTGACACTGCTTCAATTGCACTTTGCCAACGGAAGTTCAGTATGTGTTTTACAGACGATGCATATTCGAATACTAACCTCGACATGGACAGCATGATGCACTGTGTTGATGTACGTTATCTCGCCCTTATTGTTCATGCGGTAGCTTCATATCCTCTTCAGGCTTGTGCAGGACCAAAACTATTCTCCAAGTTGAAGTAGATGCACGCTAATTACGTTGTTACACTAGGTAGGAACTCTTCTCGCATTCAAGTTCAAGACCCCTGATCCCTTGGCAGACTAGATTCCTCACAAGTCTCATCCGAGGATGGAATGCATCTTTGTTTCATCCTTTTTGGTGTGATATTCGCTCGGAACATGTAAGCAGTGAGATTGTGTGTGCCTCCCTCTCGTGACCATTGTCACCTCCCCTTTCCATGATATCTGGACAATACGGCGACAGCAGACGCGAAACGGATTTCCAGGCCCTTGGGATGCAAAGCAACTATCTCCCCTGTCACGTTGCTAGGTCGCTCTGTTTCCTGCATCGGCTTCCCATATGCACTCGTTCGAGTCTGGCCTCGGCTGGCACATCTACGCCATTTAAGCGGAGACTCTTCCTGGGTCTGCCTCGGGTGCAAGAGGCCACCTGTCAGTGAACTCCAACCTAGCGTGCCGCGAATTCTAGCCATGATTGCATGGATCATGATCCATACTGCTCTCAAAATAAGGCACCATCTACTGTGCATACTTCGCGTATCAGCTCATTAATTGACTGTTGTTGTACGCTACCAAAAATAGTATAGCCCTCGGATGCACGTGATGACAGTATGATAGCCAATCTAGCTGATGCCCAATGTTCTGACTGACGGCTTCTGTCATCGTCGACCAAGCAAGTTCCATTCAAGCATTCTCAACATATCCTTGGGCGTGGTTAGTATTTTAATTTTCCAGGCTGTGCTTTGTGGTAGGTTGACAGAGACCTTAGGAGTGGAAATAATAGTAGAGGGCCGCGTTTTGCCGCTATGTCGGCTGCAACTATGGCCGAGACGGTTGAAAGCGTCTCCCCGATGGCGGGACCTCCTCCAATTGCCATGCTTCTCCCCTTATTGCAGCCAGTCCTAGCTGGGTCGTCTCTCTTGTTTCGCCTCGGGGTCCGCCTCCTTCTCACCATGGTGTCCCCGCTACGCATCGTCTGGTCCATCATTCACGCCTTGCTTTCGCCCGTCATCATCGCAGTTAAAATCACGCTTGACTTTGCGTTGTTCACCCCGTTTTCGATCGTTCGTATGGTTGCAGTTGCGTTGTACCCGCTCTACGTGTTCTGCGGCGCCGCGTGCATCCTCGGGGTTGCAGTCGGGATATTTGGCCACTACATTTCCATCACTATCCTAAGCGCCCTCTCTCGATCAAAGTATTTCACGCGACCTCCGAGTCCTCCACCCGTGGCCGCTCCGCCAACCCCTCAAGCAATGCTACGGAAGCGAAAAAGGAAGTCTGTACGATTGCAGTAGATGTTCTAGTCCCTCCTGCTCTCTTGTGGTGCACACGGGAAGCGAATCATTCTTTTAACTGCAGTTTTATAGCTCGGGCGGGTGTACGTTATCGAACAGGCCATCTTCGATGCTACTCTAGACTGTTGCACGATAATTCTTTAATTTCGGGTCGTATAGTGGGTCCTCTAGGTGGAGTGTGGTAAATTCTAGATTCATATTCATTCTCGCCGATTGTACCAAATTTGAGGCGAGATACTTACTTTTATACTGGTAACGACTTTGACGTCGTAGTTGTAGTGTACAGCTCTAGACCCCTAACACTGTCCCTGAGTCATCCATTTATCTTTGTCATGACCGTCCCAGGCTCTGTTTCATTAATGATCTACAACACGCAGGCAGGTAATGATTCACGGGCCTTCCTGACCCTCATCCTATCGTTTGATCACAAAGGCTGTTTCCACGTTGTCACTAGATTCACCCAAGCCAGGCCTACATTGCGATACCGGCCGTGTAATCATCGATGATTCCAATATGAATTCACCGCTCCATGGATCTCTCAAAGAGTGTGGAGCAGAAGATCACAATCATCGTAATAGATTTGTGGGCGAAGTTGATCTCCCTGAATGTACGTGCTCTTGCTTTGAATACTTTGCTGTTGCTCACGCGTTCATTCGACAGGCGAGGAGCCTCTATTGAAGCCATCCAAGCGTCGATTCGTGCTGTTTCCTATACAGTATCGTGAAGTGTGTACACCACCCTGTGCTTTCTTTCATACATGACCATCCAACTAGATATGGCAAATGTACAAGAAAGCGGAAGCATGCTTTTGGACCGCCGAGGAGATAGACCTTTCAAATGATATCCGTGACTGGAACAATCGTCTCAACGATAACGAACGTCATTTCATCTCTCGCGTTCTTGCCTTCTTTGCTGCCTCTGATGGCATCGTGAACGAAAACCTGGTCGAGCGCTTCTCGAACGAAGTTCAAGTCGCAGAAGCACGTTCCTTTTACGGTTTCCAAATCATGATGGAGAACATCCACTCTGAGACGTATTCTCTCCTCATCGACACGTACATCAAGGATCCAGCCGAGCGTGAGTATCTTTTCGACGCTCTGGAGACCATCCCGTGTATCAAGCGCAAGGCCGACTGGGCTCTCAAGTGGATCGCCGACCGGCGCTCCGCATTTTCTGAGCGTCTCGTCGCCTTTGCTGCTGTCGAGGGGATCTTCTTCTCGGGCTCTTTCGCGTCCATTTTCTGGTTAAAGAAGCGTGGTCTCATGCCCGGTCTCACCTTCTCCAACGAACTCATAAGCCGCGACGAGGGCATGCATACCGACTTTGCATGCCTGCTGTTCAGCCATCTGAGGCGTCGGCCACACCCTGACGTCATCAAACACATCATCACGGAAGCCGTCAAGATCGAACAAGAGTTTCTGACCGGTATGTTCCTCGACACGCTCGTTCGTGCCGCGCGTGCTCACGCATCATGGTCATGACCATCCCCAGACGCTCTGCCAGTGGCTCTGATCGGCATGAATGCCCAGCTCATGTGTCAATACATCGAATTCGTCGCCGATCGCCTGTTGGTATCGCTCGGCAACGCCAAGGCGTACGACGCCACGAATCCGTTCGATTTCATGGACATGATTTCCCTCCGAGGCAAGACCAACTTTTTCGAGAAGCGGATATCGGACTATTCCAAGGCCAACGTGAATTACGTGAATCCGTCGGCGGGGACAACTTCGAGTAGATACTTGTGCGTGATTTTTTTCTTTTTTTGTGGGTCTTCCCTTTCGGTGGCTGACGTGTGGGATGTGCTAGTTCCCTAGACGAGGATTTCTGATTCTTCGTGCATATGACTGTCTCTGGTATGTATCACCCCGGTACTATGATATAGTTCCCGGATATTTGTGGATTCTATCTTAGATGCACCCTATGTTATCGTTATATACTGTTATTACTTGGACACACGAATACCATAAAGCGGCTGTAATATTCTTGCAATTACACTGCTAGAGATGCTCTCCTCGTTGCAAGACCGTTCGTTGTATGCATATCCGTGCAATGGACGTCACTTTGGGCAGGAGTCCCCCAAGCCATTCAAGTAAGCATTAGTACGGGTCGTTAAGGATCTGCTAAGCCGCAACACGCCTCACTGGGGAAGCTTTCACCTCGGGACGTTTGCTGGTTCACGAGCTTATCTCGAAAGATAATATCGAAATAGCGTTGTGCACATTTAAACGCATACAACAGCCGTTCTGGTCCAAAAATCCCAAGACTTTGGCAGTGGAGTCTTCAGCTCGATGGAACCAGTCTCCTGCATGGAAGTGTTGTAGGCTTGGATCGGATCAGGATCCAAGAAGAGTGGGAATGGTAGGATGAAAGGGGGTACTCTACAGGTGAGGGAAGATGCCAAAGAAAGTCGGAAGAAGTTTAGCGTGACGTAGTGTAGTAAATTGTGGGGCGAGATGTCGTACGTATGTCCTCGAGATGATGTAGGTTTTGACGCTATCATCTGGAATGCAAGCCTTCCCTTGTCGTCACGGGCAAATACGGAGGTTGAGGGTGGCGACGAAATTCCGGATCTCCCCTCATGGCCCTGGTTCCACGGCGGTGACTTTGCGGTTGACATGGTTGACAAAGCTCTCGAAAACGTCACGATCGCTCCCATCGACCCATTGATACACGAGATGGAGACCCGTGACTTGCTGCTTTTCACCGATCGGATAGGGGCCGTCTGCACAGGTAATCCGGCATTGCATAATAATTGATCCCTGGGACGTCTTCTGTAATGACGGGCGTAACGTTTTCTTCCTCCGTGCGGACCGAGACCAAGTGATTTCTGTTGCTGTTACGAGAACCGATGGAACACCGATCGAGTCGGTGTGGTCCGTATTTACGTGAATGCCTGCAACCGCTGCGAGCACTTGGAGCAGTGTGTTGTAGAGGAGCTCCAATGACTGGACGTTCGTTGCGCGTTGGTAGAGTGTCGTGCGAGAAGGCATGATGCCTTGCAGTGTTGGGTTGGCTATACGCGCCAGAGACTGCGATGTAACATGAGTTAAAGATAGCTCGGGGAACTGATCTATCTGCATACATCTGGCAAACGAAGGGTTCCAAAACTCCAAGCTATCGCCCATCGCCGAGTTTGCCCTTGGATAAATTCTGTGATAGCATAGTTATCCACCTTAATTTTTGCGAGATTAACCACGTGCAACGAGAGACGGTGGAATCTTACTTGGTGCTCGCGCAAAAGGCCAACTATCAATGGAAGAGATGCCATCTTTCCGAGCATCGAGGTATACCATCTTCACCGAACATTAATGTAAAACCATGTTGGATGGCTCAGCGATAGGATAGGCTGACCTGCACCGCATTTTGTGATGTAGACTTTGTGTGAACATGCGAGAAACGAATAAAGTTTCGCCTCCAGGTGTCACCATCTCGTTCTCAGCACCTGTGCACACCTTGAGTAGAATATTACTGTGTATTCTCAAGGTTCTGTCATAAAATTTACCGCGCTTGGTCCATATTCCTTTGCTCCTGTCGATTGAGCGACTTCTTCCATGCTGGCGTAAAAAGGTGGATTGCACATTGTAAAGTGAAACCTATTTGCAATAAGTCACCCAGACATTCATAGTCTGCATGAAAGACGTACGATACTGTAAGGACGCCTTCTAACGGTTGCAAGATCGACTGGCCAGAAGATGTATCCATTATGACAATTTTGTCAGAAAGGCCGTTTCGTTCTACATTTTGCCGAGCCGACACAAGGGATTCCTTGTCGATATCTTGAAAATGGTAAGCTTGGGCTGGCGAGAGAAGGATCAAGAAACGCGTACCAGTAGCAACAAAGGACCACATTGGTTCCAAGCGACACGCCAACAGAGGATATATGGCAGAGGCACCAGTTCCGCTGCTTCATGGATGAGAAGGTCGAATCTCATGGAATTGGTTAAGGCGTACACGTCAATCCCCCGTACAACCTCATCACCGAGAACAAAAGTCTTCATGATGTCTTGGATCCAGAGTACATAGTTCAACCTTGGAAATACTGGTCTGTATCTGATGCCCAACTGTGTAAAGGAAGCTTAGGAACGTACCGGTTCGGGACCTATAGAAAATAATACAATCATTAATATGTATCAGCATCTCGAGACGATAGCTTACAGGCGGACATAGTCGATTGTCGGGAAGAGCGAGACTGATATTAAAGTCTAGGTAAAGTAACGCCTCTGTCAACCGTCTATGACTCACTAAGCAAAGTTGCAGTCATGTCAGGGGTGCATTTTGTCTGACCTTTGGGCTGGGACGCTCTTGAAATCGATCGTGGGTCCTGCATGTGTCAAGAATACGCTCCAGTCATAATTCTGGGGCTGTCCCCGGTACCAAAAGGAAGAACATACTGTGGTCGCAGAGGTGGATAGCGCCTCGCAAGTCCTAGAAAATCTGGCGGGGTGGCGTATCCATTGCGAGGGTGCATCGCGAGTCACGACGCCGTCTTCTCCGACTCTGGTCGGTACCAATTTCAGGGAGATGAGCTAATTCAAATTGGCGGCAGGAGCCGATCGTTACGCAATGTACCTCACAAGGAAACCCTGCCGAGACTCTCAGACGCTAGTGTCCCGAGGGTCAACATCACGCTGAACAAGACTGACTGATGTTGATATTTTGGTAACCGGGCAGGATTCTCATATGAGGCTCATCATGACGTAGCCAGAAATTTTGGAATGATATCTCGAGGAAGCATTCCGATAGGCATAGGATCGGCCAACAGGAGGCGGGGCAACCATCATGCCAAATACCGCGAGTCGGGGTGATCGATTCCAACTCAGACCATTTTCCTATGCTAACATCGCAACTGCCCCTACATTCACTTCCCCATGAGCATCGGCATTGCGCGTATCCATCTAGTGGGCTCCGGTCCAGTGTATCATAATACTCGGACAGACTAGCTGCTAACTTCACTACAGTGGTGGAGGAATAGGCGGGCTGACGCTAGCTTTAGTCATTGGGAAATACCGCACGCTCCCGGTTAAAATCTTCGAAGCTGGCCCCACAATCACCGCCATTGGTGCTGGACTTAGCTCATGGACATCATGAACGAGCTGGGTTATATGACGAGATCATCAAGATGGCTACCAGACCTCCACAGGAAAACACGGGTTTGTCTGTTTTCCGGCATCCGTGCTCTGCTTTACCCATTCACAACACCATTCGAGTTTAGGTATGAATTTCAGAAATTCTAATCAACTAGATGGGTATCATTGGTTCACAGGAGACTTGAAACGTGAGGACGTGCGTTAAGCCACGTCTGGTGTCTCTGATTTTTTATTGCAGATGGGTTCTTGTCGGTCCAAAGAAAAGACTTGGTAGGCTTCCTCCTGCGTTGTATCCCTGCTTCTTGCAAAATTCACACACCCAAGAGGCTCTAATTCTACAACGTCGATTCAGAAACAGGGAAAATAACGCTGTATTTCTCCGACGGTTCTACTGTCCATCACGGATGTGTTGGTTGGGTCGGATGGGATTCGCTCAGCAACGCATGTATCAGAGTCTTGCTTCCTTAACCCGAGACGATGACTCCGGAAAGGGATTGCTAGAGTATATTAATCCTGTGTGCACGGGTAGCCTGGTGTATAGGAACCTACTTCCTACTGGGAAACTCCTGAAGGAGTACCCTGACGTCGAAGCGCTGACTGGGCTGACACTGGTGAGCCACACAGACAGTTCGCACTATTGGAATGCTTATCTCTGCATCCAGCGTGTTGGAAAAAATAAGGCAGGGATGACGTGACTTTGGACCCTTCGTGGCAGGACTAATGCATGCCCTGGGCAGCATATCGTAGTGTATCTGATCTCCCAAGGGCGACTGATCAATGTTGTCATCCACATTCACAATAGTGATGCATTCGGGTCGCCATTTGGGGGCCGCCGGGTGATGGACGTTTCTGAAAACGAGATTTTAGACCAATCCGAAGACTGGGAGGCTCGTGCGAGAGCATTAGTGAAGGTATCTGATAATATCAACTTTGCTTTCTCCTTCCTTTCCGGACACCATCATAGTGCATCGAGAGGCCGTCTAGATGGGCACTACATTCCCTCCGACTACTACTCCATTATGTGAACGGTAGGGTTGTTTATTTGGAGACGCAGTAAGCTCTGTCCGAGTTTGTGGTAAGCCACGCCATAGGCACATGCTATGGAGCCGCACTTTGGGGCAGGCGCAGGTCAGGCGATAGAAGTGGGCACCCTAGGCAACTCCTCTTCAAAGAGGCACATTGATTCACTGCTTCCAGGCCATGCTTGCATTGGGCCGCTTGCTGACACAGGAGTTAATGCATAGAGGAAATGTCACCGATGTATTGAAGATTTACGAAGAAGTCCGCTTGCCGTTTGCAAATAGCATTGTCCAACAGTCTTAGGATGTCGGTCGCTATTATGGTTTCCAGTGCATCTCTGTGGACGACCCTGTACCTGCCCATGATAGCCCGGAGGAATTTGCTGATGTGCACAAGTCGGTCGAGGAGGCATGGGAGTGGCAGAATGAACATGCATAGGTGTGATGAAGCGGAGGAACGCTGGTGCGAAGTGTAGAACGTGTGCCAAGCCGTAGTCGCTCTACGGTTGGAAGATGGAGTGATATACATATATGTGGTATGGAATACATGATACCATCGTAGCTGTCCCGCTTTACCCTCGCATCAGGATCGTGGGCATTGTGTAGAATGAATGTACTTGTGAACTACGCAATGTGAGATGTGATTTACCAGTTGCTAGCATCATTTCTGATACGCGTAGTACTACATACTGACAGCGCTGTCTGGTTTCAAGACGACCTGCAGGAGACAACAACATTTATGATATATTCGATTTTCGTCCCTGTATACCTCACTAACATTTATACAACTGAGACATTGAATTCGTGGTCGGCTAGAATGAACAAACCATTGCATCTATACTAGCTGGCATCAACGATGATGACGGTTGCACCCCTCGCTACCTCGTGTAGATCACAGAACAGATAGAGGGGAAGAAAACACCAAGACACAGGCAACCGTCGGATATTGACAACGTTCTCCAGTTGAACTTTGACATGCTGTGCCTGTTCATGCTGGGATATGAAAGGCGCTCGATAACATCGCGAAGGACTCCAGTTAGCCACATAAACTTGGCTGCTAATGCTTTCCTGGTATCACTGAAAGCAATAGCGTCGTCGAGGGGTAAACGGAGGCGGATCAACTGGGTCCAGAAACCTATGTAGCGACCCTATTCGAAACCCCGTTTTAGTGGGTGTGTAGTGCTTTTGGTAGGCCGACATTGTCGTGGTGCCTCAGCTACTCGGTAGTCCATGCCCAACCTCTGCGAACATCCAAGCCACAGAAAGACACTGCTCCCGAAACACGGGAGAGTCGGGGTGTAAGTTATCCCCAAGGCAGTGCAATGATATCCATCGATCAGGATGGCTACAGTTGGTCTGAACAGGTACCTTGTTCATCTTGTAACGCACAATCACCGGTCTGATACCAGACTACCTTAGCTCATTCTTGCAGGTTCCATTCCTCAACTTGATGGCCAACATCAGGGAGCGTGCTGGCAGTGTCCATGTGCGTGTCGGTGGTAACACACAAGATTACGCCACCCTGGTTGCTTCTACTCCTGACGGTTCCGCGCTGGAGAAATACGTAGTGGACAACATTCTGGCGCACCTTGGTGCATGCCAATGGCCTCGTCACGGATGCTCATCAGGCCCAGCTTCCGATATGAGGCTGATGAAAGGCAGTTAAAAAGTAGCTTAACGACATGGATCGCTGAACAAGACCGAATTGGAGAAGTTCCAATGCAGCACTGTGCCTACCATATTGCTAATGTCACCGAGTCGACAGAGCTGGGTGAACACACAAAGTAAAAGGTGATTTGGCGAGTGGGAGGGGCGAAGATGGTCTGGTGGACAAAATTTGAGCGCATCTTTAATGTTAGGGATTCATTTTCTCCGACCTTTGTGCTCGGGCACCCTTAAAATTGATGGTGAATCCAAGTGTCAAGAACACGCTTCAATCGTAATTCTAGGGTTGTCCTTGGTTCCGATAGGACGAACATACTGTAGTCGGGCCGGGATGGATAGCGCCTTGCGATTAGGAAGTTGGGCCGGCATCTGCATTAATGTGCGAGGCCTATAATGACATTCAACTTTGATGTCGACAGCGACACGTCATGGCCGGGCCGAGGTGAGATGAAGACTGCGTAAATTTACATAATTTGTCGGGGCCACTGGAGAAGGGGTCATTATGTAACACACCTTATAAGGCATGCACCGTGGTTGAATAACTGCGCTTTCTGAAACGTAACCGTAGGTTTGCATCACTTATGTATGCTGAACAAGACTTAACTTACCAATGTTGACTCTTGCTGGCACCCAGGGAGACTCAGATCTGTCTATTTATGGGGTGATCATCATTTTCGAGTGGGACCCCGTTGAAACATTCCCACAGGCATAGCCTGCCAAGGATCGGCAAATATGATGGGCAGTCATAGTGCCAAATTCTGCGACTCCGGCAGTCCTTAATTGGCCGATTCTTACTCAGACCATTATCGAACGCGAGCATCGCGGCTACCTCTACATTCACGACACAATGACATCGGCACTCCATGTGTCCATCTGGTAGGCTCAGGTCCAATGCAACATATTTGGCAAGACTAGCTGCTAATATCGTCGCAGTGGTGGAGGGTTAGGCGGTCTGACGCTAGCTTTGGTTATCGGGAAGTATGGCACACTTCCGATCGAAATTTTTGAAGCTGGTCCCACAATCACCACTGTTGGTGCTGGAATCAGTCTTTTTGGGAGGACCATGGACATTATGAAAGAGCTTGGGTTGTATGACGAGCTGGTCAAGCTGGCTATCAGACCTCCACAGGAAAACACCGGTTTGTTGAGTTTCTGCTCGTGTTCTAGCTTACCCAATCACGACATCATTCAAATTTAGGGATGAATTTCAGGAAGTCTGATCAGCGAGATGGGTATCACTGGTTCACAAGAAATGTGACATGTGAGGATGTGTGTTAAATGACTTGTGATGTCTCTAATTTTTTGTTGCAGGTGGGTTTTTGTCGCTCCACAGAAAAGACCTGGTAGACTTCCTCCTGCGTCACATCCCTACTTCTTGCAAAATCCACACATCTAAGAGGCTCGAATTCTATGAAGTTAATCCCGAAACAGGGAAAGTAACGTTGTATTTCTCCGACGGCTCTAGCGCTATCACGGATGTGCTGGTGGGCGCTGATGGCATTCGTTCGACGACGCGCAAAACCATGTACCAGAAACTCGCGTCCTTAACCCGAGACGATGACTCCAGAAAGGGATTCCTGGAGTGTATTGATCCCGTGTGGACGGGTAGCCTAGTGTATAGGAATCTACTTCCGACTGCGAAACTCCTGAAGGAGTACCCCGATGTCGCAGCACCGATTGACTTGACATTGGTGAGTCACATCGTCAGTTGTATTTGTGGAATTCTTACCTCTGTATCCAGCATTTAGGAAAGAACAAGGTTGGGGCGATGCAACTTCGAGCTCTTCCTGACACTGACCAATGAATCCCTCTGTAGCATATCGTAACATTTCCGGTCTCCCAGGGACGACTCATCAATGTTGTCATCTACATTCATAACAGTGATGCATTCGGGACACCATTTGAGGGTCGCTGGGTGGAGGATGTATCTGAAAAGGAAATTTCAGATCAATTTGAAGACTGGGAGGTTCCTGCGAGAGCAGTAATCAAGGTATCTGATAAAATCTTGTTCTCATCTTCCTTTCCTAACACAATCACAGTGTATCGAGAGACCGTCGAGATGGGCATTGCATTCCCTCCGACCACTGCCCCATTATGCCAACGGGAACGTTGTACTACTCGGAGATGCAGTAAGCTCTGGCCGAGTTTGTGGTAAGCCACACCGTAACTGACGATACCATAGGCACATGCTATGGAGCCGCACTTTGGGGCAGGCGCGGAACAGGCAATGGAGGTGAGTACCCCTAGTCAATTTCCCCCAGCACTATGCCGATTCACCATTCTCTATGCCGGAAGGACGCGTTCGTGTTGGGCCGCTTGCTGACACACGAGTTAACGCATCAAGGGAACGTCACTGATGCATTGAAGACTTACGAAGAAGTCCGCTTGCCGTCTGCGAATAGCGTCGTCCAACGATCTCGGGATATCGGGCGCCATTATGGTTTACAGCGCATCTCCGCGGACGGCTGGATACCTGCCCACGACAGTCCGGAGGAGCTCGATTATGTGCGCAAATCGATCGAGAATGCATGGGAGTGGCAAACCGGGTCCACGTCGGCGTGGGGTAACGCGGAGGAGCGCTGGCGCGCGAAGTGTAACACAAGTGCCAACCTGTAGTCGCTTTCGCAAGACAGGGATGGAATAGAAACGACATGTATACGTATCTTGTATACATGTTACAGTAACTAATATCATGACTCGCTTTACCGTTAGGCATCCGCCATCGTAGTCATTCGTTGGAGGTCATTAGATACTTTTCTCACGGTAATCTAATCATGAAATCCCTTGCTACCTAGTGAAGTGAACGCGGCCGCAATCAGGCCTGGAGACGAGTGGCGGATATTCTTTTTCTGCGCTGCACCCGTTCTCCAACAAAGCACCTCCAATTCTCCAAATGGCTGCTCGCGTCGGCCGGGTACTCCCGGATCCGCATAAGTGCACCACAACTTGGATTCCATAGCACTCATGAAATGGAACACGATCCGTCTTCCATGATCCCGCCAGCGGGAGCGCTTTTATTCCATGAATGCCCATTCTTGCATTATGTATCACACTGAACGTCTGGTTCCTGTGGTGCAGCACCACGTTTCGCCTGGGAGTCTGGTCCAGCCAATTCAAATTTCTAATGGTTGGAACGTTGATGCATCTTCCAGAAACCGTGACATCACTGAGTCAAACTATATGTTCACCGTGGATAGGCAACCGTTGTATTTAACGTCGAATACCAAGTATTCGAGTGGGTCGGAAACCAAGTGAACTTACTTATTGAGCAAAGTACTGCAGGTAGTTAGTACTAGCGTATATAGCTCCACGATCACAATCCTCACCTCAGTGGACGGGAAACAAGCAGGCTGATAAGCCTCAAGGTATCTAACTAGTAAGCATTCTGGTGACCAGCCTGTCCTATGAGGCCAACTTGCCTAATAGGACAAGCTAGTCAAACTAATAGAACGGCACGCTGAGGGTATGCGTTGGAGTAGATTGCCTCTGCTGCTCTGATAGTAATAGCTGGGCCACTTCTTGGAACCAATGAGATAATTATGTGAGATCGAAGTGGATATTTCTCAGCGAGACGCACGCGGCACGATCAAATCTGACGATTCGGACACTTTACACTAGTCCACGAAGCAGCAAAAAAAATCAATCTTTGGGGAGTACAGAGAAGACAACCGAAACCACAGACGTGAGGTGATCAGTGAAGCATGCCAACAACGACCTCAACAATGATCCCAGAGGCCGATTATGTTGTCTCTACTAACTGCACTGGCAACCCTGGTATATTCCAGCATTGCAGAAACCCTGCCACTGAATGCAGTTGCCATTGTCATCTTGATTAACACATACGGGTTGCCCCGCGCAGCCATTATCCGAGCAACTGCCAACGTAGTTCCCGCCGCCGCCGCACTTGGTAAGATGCATCATATCGACAGCTTCCTTAGGGAGAGTCAACGTATAGAAGGATCAAATAATAGTGAGCGCTTTTTCATTCACGCGGGCATACTAATTCATCCATTT
>JBBPLO010000703.1:0-15756 GCA_038089835.1 Retiboletus flavoniger | reverse complement strand
GGGACGCAGATGACAGATGGTGGATGGAGTGGCTGGAGGGGGACAGAGGAGATCAGGCCGAGGGATGACTCGAACTGGGGAGGAGAGAATGGAGTTCCCATTGGGAAGGCGGATCTCACGTGGGACCGTGCAAACTGGAAAGGTTGGAGGAATTGGGGGTTCGACTTCAACCTCCACCTTGATTCCGACTGTGATGGTTGTCTCAGTTGTGGGAGATTCCCCTCGAATAAAAATGGGGAAGGGGGGGTCTGGAGGAGGGGGGGAAGTAAGTCGTTCCATGAGAGATCTGGGACGGAGAGGGGGAATAGGGAGGGGGAGTGGGTGAGGTTGGGAAAGAAGAAAGTTTTCTACCATTTGTACGTATAGGTCATGTTGTGCACGGGGAAGTGCAGAGAGAATGTGGCGAATGGTGGGAAATATTAGGGTATGGGGGATCTCCTCGGCATAGGTGGTGAACCCATGGAGAGAGAGAGTGGTTAGGCCATGACGAGAGGCTTCGCTCAGTGTAAATCAAAGAGGGGGGTCTGGGGGGTGCAAGGAATTGGCAAGGTGTAGGGCAGATGCGACGGTGTGATAGGTGCGGATGAGGGAGTGGGTCACTTCATCTTCAGGGAAGATGGGGTGGGCTTTGATGGCGATGGTGAGAGCAGGGGTTTCAAGGATGGTGGCGAATAGGGAGAGTCTTTCTCGTTCAGGTAGAAACATGGGAAAGGCCCGTTGTGATCGTAATATTGATCGTGAGGAGGAGGTGGAGGAGGGGGTTGATATGCTCCGAGATGAAGGAGAGGACATCGTCGATAAAGAGTAGTGGGGTAGGGGGTATGCAGAGAGTTCACAAGGCGATACTCACGGAGAGACTGATGTCTTGTGAACTTTTCCTTCTTCTAGAGGGAGTGATGATATTTATAATCGGAGAGAATTTTTTGGGCATGACAGAGGTTTGACTCGGGTTCCCATGTGTCCTCCGAGCATGGGTAGCCTTTCCATGAGGTTAGGAACTGTCGCTTAGACTGTGGACCCTTGTGACTCTGGATTGTTTCAACTTCGTACTCTTCTTCTCAGTTAATGATGTCAGGTGGCAGTCATAGGAATGGGGTGCTGTAGGTTTGAGTGGTTCGGTAAGGGGAAAGAAGGGCAGCATGGAAGACATCATGGATGCGCCATGTGGGGGGTAGTCGGAGTTTGTAAGATACCAGGGATAGAATGTGAGTGATTTCAAATGGGCCATAACGTTTCGGAGCGAGTTTCCTAGATGGGAGTTGAAGGCGGAGATTAGTGGCTTCCAGCCAGACTAGGTCTCCGACCTTCCACGGGGAGAAGCTGCAGAATGATTGGGAGGATATTAATTTCTGTGTGGATTCGTGGGTGGCGAGGGCTTCTTTTCAGTTCTCATCAAGGGTTGCTAAGCAGTCCTCGAGTGCGGGGATAAAGGTCTTGCCCAGTGGGGGAAAGGTTCTTGGTTCATAACCATATAGTAGGAAAAATGGGGATTTCTTGGTGGAGGAGTGGGGGGCAGAGTTGTGGTGGAATTCTGTGGTGGATAAGGCTGAGGACCAGGAGTGGGGGTTGTTAGCACAGAAGATGCGTAAATAGACTTCGAGTTCTTGATTTGTTCATTCAGTTTGGCCGTCGGTCTGGGGGTGGTAGGCGGATGATAAGCAGATGTTGTATTTCAGTAGTTGAGCAAGCTCAAGGGCGAATGCTGAGGCAAACTGAGGGCCTCGGTCAGATATAATGGAGTCGTAGAGGCCAAATCGTTTGAACACATTGTCAAAAAAAAGGAGAGCTACTCCTGCAGCATCAATGGTTTTAGAGCAAGAGAGGAGAATGACCCCCTTAGTAAGACCATGGTTGACCACAACCATGATGGAGTCGTAAGAATTGGATGGGGGGAGGTCGGTGATGAGGTCCACGGAGAGTTGGCGGAAGGGGATGGTGGAAAGGGAGGCGATAGGAAGGAGGGGAGGGCGGGAAGGATGGATATTGACTTTGCTTTGTTGGCAGGTTGGGCAACCCGTGATGAAGTGTTTGATGAAGGTGGTTAGGCCAGGCCACCAGAAGTCACATTCCAAGACAGTTTTGGTGCAGAAGATGCCCATGTGGCCTGTCAGTGGGGAGGAGTGGATGGCATGTAGGAGGGGGGATCTGGCAGCGGGTGGTACATACATTTTTGGCAGAAGAAGAGGTGTCCGTTTTCGAACGTCCAATCGGAGGCAAGGGAGTGGGGGAGCAGGGGGGAAGAGGAAGAGATGGCCTCCAATGCGCGAGTGACCAGGGGGTCAGAGGGTGTGGAGGATTTGATGAGGTCAGTGAGGGTGAGATCAAGTGCGTTGATGATGAGGGATTCAGGGATGATGGGGGAGTCTATGTTGTCGAGGGAGGTGTCTATGTGATCTCGACGAGAGAGGGCATCTGCTGGTCCCATTTTGGTGCTGGGGGTGACTTTCCAAATGATGTCGAAGTCCTGGAGGAAGAGGGCCCATCAAGCTTGTCATCGAGACAGTTTACGGGGTTCTCATAGGTAAGAGAGGTTTTTGTGGTCAGTAATGATGGTGGTGGGATGAGCAGCACACTGTAGGTGATGGCACCATTCAGAGAGGGTGAGAATGATGGTGAGAAGTTCTCGGTCATAGATGTCATAATTGCGCTCTGCGGGTGTGAGGGTCTTTGAGAAGTATGCTAGAGGGCGAAGGTGTTACAACCCGCGTACGCCCCTAACCATTTTCCTTCGTCACACATCCTCGTTCCCCTGGCTTCCCTCGCTGACCCTGCAGGAGAGCGCCCCTCTCTTCTTAGCAACTGCAGTGGTCACCCTCGACCCCTGTCCTAGTCCTCGGCTACCTCCGAGTAGACCCTCGTCACTGCTAGTCCTCGGACTACCCAGTCACCCTTAGCTAACCCTTAGCTAACCCTAGACCCGGCTACCTCCGACGCGCCCCCTATCCGCCTCCGCTAGTCACTCGTGACTACCACGTGACCCTCGCCTCGCTCCTAGTCCCCGGCTACCTCCGGGCCCTCTCTAGCCTTCTCCCTAGGACCCTCCACGTGATCCTCACGTGACCGCTCATACCTCATGACCTACGCGTCCCTCCACGTGATGCTTACGCCTTACCCGCGTCTCGCTATCGACTGGTATTCACACCGCGTCTCCCGGTCCTCTCTCACCGACTCATCCCGGTATCCCCCGCGGACACCCTAGCTCCTAGCTTACGCGTCCCTCCCACGCGTATCCCTTCTCCCGCGTCTTGGCACTACCGCGTGCCCCTATCTTAGCCCACGCGTCTACTACGCGTACCCCCGTGCCCCCTTCGCCTTGGCAGTCACAGCTATCTCTCGCCTCGGCACTCCGCGCACCCTCACGCGTACCCACGCGCCCCCCTCACGTCCTCTTGGCCTCAACTGCCATTTGTTCGCTTAGCACTTCGCTGTGTCTTCGCGTCCACGCCCCTGTAGCTCCAACAGCTACCGGTCACCTCGGCACTCCTCATGCCCTCGGCTATCTATACGTGCTCTCATGTATCCCCTTCTGTCTCTCGGGCCCTCTCGGCCATCCCATGTTCCTCGTGGTATGCCCGTCTATCGACATATCATTTCTCTCCTATACATAGATCTCCCCTTCGTCTCTCGGGCCTTCCCGGCCATCTCTCGTTCCTCATGGTACGCCTGCTTATCGACGTATCATCCCTTTTCTATACATAGATCTCTCTCTCGTCTCTTGGGCCCTCTTGGGCCTTCTCTCGCTCCTCATGGTACGCCTGCTTATCGACGTATCCTCCTTCGTCTATACTTAGATCTCTCCTGCTCCTCGTGGACACTTACCCTGTCCCCTGTATATCTACATGGCCTGTGCGCCATCTATACCACTATATATAACACTGTACATCTACCATGTATTCCCCACTTTGACCATTCTTACACTCGGTCTTACACTCGGTCTTACACTCGGTCTTACTCTTACCTACTCTTACGCAATCCTACTCTTGCTCTTTCGTCGTCACCAGTCGGGTACCTCCCACCTCAGCCCCTAGGGGCCGCCTTGAGGTCTGACCTTCCCGCCACTTTCCTTCGAAAGCCGTGGGCTTCCAACCCCACGGTAGTAGAACACGCTGGGACAGTTCCGTCGCGTTCCCCCAGCATGCCTAGTCCCGACCACCTTTGTCCCTCCTTCCCCGACGGCGAAGTCATAACAGAAGGTCCCCATTGGGATCAGGTTGCATGAGGACTGCACCTGTGGCGGATAGAGAGGCGTCGGTCATGATGGAGAATGGTTTAGAGGGGTCAGGAAGAGCGAGGACTGGGGCAGAGCAGAGGGCTGAGATGAGGGAATGGAATACTTTTTGTTGGAGGGGGGTCCAGTTCCAGGTTTTGTTCTTCTTGGTGAGGAAGACTAGGGGGGCGACAATGTTGGAGAAACCTGGGATGAACTTCCTGTAAAAATTGGTGAATCCGATGAATGATCTGACACCTGTGACCGTGGTGGGGGGTTTCCAGTCCTTGAGGGCAGAGAGTTTATAAGGGTCCATTTGTACTTCGCCGTTTCCGATGATGAGCCCAAGATATTCCATGGTTGGGGAGTCAAAGGAGCATTTGGAGAGTTTGATAGAGAGGTTGTGTTCTCGTAGGTGAAGGAGGATGCATCAAGTGCGTTCATGGTGGAGGGAGAGGGGATCTTTAGTGCAAATGCCCAGGTCGTCCATGTAGATCTTTAACCAATGTTCTGCGATCATGTCAGCGAAGATGTGGTTCATGAATGCCTGGAAAGTAGAGGGAGCGTTGGAGAACCCAAAGAACATCACTCTGGGTTCAAAGAGTCCCAGGGGAGTGATGAATGCTGCCTTCCATTGGTCCGATTCGTGAATTTGGATGTTGTTATATCCCCAACGAATGTCCATCTTAGTGAAGTGGTTGGCATCTTTCATGTCATCGAGGAGGTCCGAGATGAGAGGTAGGGGATAGGTGTTTCGGATAGTATGGGAGTTTAGGTAGCGGTAATCCTGGCAAGGGCAAAGGGTTCCATCCTTTTTGGGGACGAAGAAGAAAGGGGAGGCTTGGGGGGACTTAGAAGGGACAATACGACCAGTCTTGAGGTGTTCCTCGATGAACTCTTTGAGAGATTCCTTTTCTTTGGGATTTAGGGAATAGATTTTTGCAATCTTTGGGACGAAGGAATCCCTGAGGTCGATGGTATGGTCAAATGGGCGATGGATGGGGAGGGCGTTATGGGTGGATTCGGCAAAGACATCTGCAAAGTCTTTACAGAAGTCAGGGACTGTGGTTAGGGGGGGTGTCAACTTCTGGGCGATCTCAGTGGAGATGGTTAGTTTGTAGATCTCCTCCTTTTCGATCTCCTTTGGGGGAGGGCACTCATGGAGAGTCCTCTTGACCCTCTGGGAAGATGTTGAAATGGAAATAATATGACCTTTCCAGTCAATGTCAGGGTTCCATTTGGTTAGCCAGGGCATGCCTAGGATGATCTGGGGCTCTTTTTGTTGGAGAACAAAGAGAGTTTCAATGGATGAGAAGGAGCCATGTGAGACTGTGGTTGTTGTGGTCCAACGGATGCTTCCTGAGGAGTTCAGGGTTCCATCCACATTGTAGGTGAGGATTGGGTGGGGAATTTTCTGAAGGTGGAACTTTCCTCTGGGTAGGAGGTGAGGGTCAATGAAGTTCCTGGTTGTGCCAGAGTCAATAAGGGCGGAGGTTTCGATGTTTAGTACTTTGACATTCACACGAAGGGTTCTATTCTTTGGAGATACTACGAGTACATGGGTAAAATCTAGGGAAGAAGATGTCGAAGCTACTTCCCTTTTCAAAAATCCTTTGCCTTCTGTACGTTGGCAAATTGGATGGCATTCACTTCCTCAGCTCCTTCATCATAACACATCTTGAGGATGGAGAGGATCTCGGTTTCATTTTTCCCTGAGGTGCGAAGGGAGTTCACATATTGTTGAAGGGGGGATAGTGGAGTAGAGGCGGGAGGTGGTGGGGGTGGGGGAGGGGTGGTGAGGGTGGTGGTTCACACGTTCTGAGGACAATTCAAGGTTTTCCTGCACTGGCGAGCATCATGACTGATAGTTCTGCAGCGGAAGCATCAGCCTTCTTTAATGCATTTGGCTCGTTCAGTGGGGGTGAGTTTGGCTAGGGTGATGGACAAGTCAACATCCATGGCATTGGGGTCTCTGGGGGTGCAGTTGTTGTGGAAGGAAAAGGGGGTTGAGGTGGTTCCAGTGCGGAGTGCCAGGATCCTCATCTTTTGAGCATGAAAGGTTTTGGCCTTCGTTACCCAGTCCGCCAGGGTGGTGGGGACAGTTCCCATGGACAGGATCATCATGGTGATTTGTTGGTCTAGTCCCAGGGCGAAGTGGTCGATGAGAGTGGTTTCATCCGTGATGTCAGACTTCCCAACGAGATTCTGGAAGTCAGTGATGAATTGCTGGAATCCATCATTGGTGTGAGTGATTTTCTGGTGCAATTTGGCTAGTTCAAGACAGGTGGAGGCTTTTATGTCGTAGGGGAAGAAGGTGGTATCGAAGTCCTTGACGAAGTCTTTAAAGGTTTTCCCTATGGTGATGTTGGGATCGGCCATTTTGTCATACCATGCTTCGGCAAAGGATGCTCCTTGACCTGTGGGCATTTTGTTGAGGGTGGTCATGATCTTTTCGGGATCTCCGGGATAGAGGTTTTGGTTGATTTGGAAGTAGGCATTCATGGCCTTCATCCATCGTGAGGCGTCAGAAGAGGATCCAGAGAAATCTGCAGGGAGAGCGGCCTTGAGTTCAGTAGGCATCGTGGGCGAGGGAGAGCGAGAGATGTTGATTGGACTGGGTTGACAAGGGGATGAGCTGGGTTGACGAGGGGGTGAGCTGGGTTGATGAGGGGGTGGACTGGACTGGAAGGGGTTACTAGGTCTTTGGGTTCTGGGTGAGGGTGCGAAGGATGAATCTAGGAGTGGGGTTCTGCTGGACCCAGCTATTCATCTAGAAGGTGGATGGTATATGGAGAGGTCAGGGAGTTCGGAGTCACTATCTCCTGGGGCTCGGAACAATATGGTGAGGGGGTGATAGGTCTTTCACCTGAAGAGGTGGGACCAAGGGAGAAATTCTCAATCTTTTGTTATGCATAGCATAGCTGAAGACAGAGGTGCTAGGGAGGATCGATTACCAGGCGATACTCATGAAGAGACCGACATCTGGTAGGCAACACTTAGGACTATGAGTGGAGTTCTTGGAGCTAGGACTGGGCTGAGTTCTTAGAGTCACTAAGAACTAGGAAAGGGACAAGAGGACTCAGGTTGTTACGCTAGTATTGCACAGATCGAGAATGGGAAGTACATGTGACCAATGACTAGTAATTATAGTGAGATGGAAGAGGGGATTCCCGTGCACAGACCATGAAGTGAACAGAGGGAGAAATAGGGAAAATGACTAAGTATGAGAGAACTTAGTTAGAAGGGTGGTCCGTGGAGAATAGCGTCGAGAGTGAGATGAACTAAAAGAGATAGGTAAGAAATAGCAAGGATGGCCCGCCTACAAAGAGGTAGGCTGTACTAGCTCGAGGGGTTCATCGTCCATAGTAAGAGAGAATAGAGGAAAACTGTACTAGAAGAAGAACACGATGAGATGGAAAGAAAATTGTAACACCTCGTCCCTCTTGTTGTCATCTGTAATTGACATACTTAGGCTAAGGGACTTCCCCTTGAGTCTACCTTTGAACCTTCGTCCCCAGTCAAGGAATCCCCTTGGACTCTCCACGACTCTGCGGGTCTTCCCCAATGAGTAACCTTTGTCTCCGGGCATAGGAAAGCCTTTGCCTTGTCATATCCTGAAGTCCTCTATTGGCGTACATCCCTAAGTCCACCTCATTCATCCTTTGTCAAGACAGCTACTCACTCGAGAACCTGTCAGTCCTAGCCCAATGTAACACTTCAAGACTCTTGGAGATTTGGAGGTGTTTGTCAGAGAGGATCTGAGGATCAGGAGCTGGGAATAAATTGTACTGATCAGAGATCAGGAGTTGGAAATAGTCGATATTCAAACTGAAGAAGATACAGAGTGATTCTACAAGTTTATATATGGAGTTCAGAGATGTATTAGTAAGTGTTCTTTGTAACAGATTGCTAAGTAGTTTGGAATTGGAACATAAGTGGACCGGAGCAGTACATCAGAAGTATGAAGGCCAGAGCAGTGTACATAGGATTGGAAGGGAAACGGGGGCAAGACTAATTCAAATACAGACATAGTAACATAATGGAATGGAGAGTGACATACAAGGATATTCTGATGACATCTCCAAAGTCTCAGAGTTGAGCTCCAAGTGAGATAGCATCAGAGTTGGTGAGTACGAGACTGGAGATGGATTTGGAGGGTCAGAGTGGACTTGGTAAAAATCCAGTATATGACAATTTCTCAACTTTTACTGCTGTAAAACAGTGAAGTTGACTCAGAGGACTAGCAGAGAGTAGTCCTGAGCCTGCAGGAAGGTTGAAGGAGATGAGTATCATCCCAAAAGGGTCCAACTACAAAGAGAAGTGTAGAGAAACCTGCCCAAGTGGGTATTGCCCAAGGGAAAATAGTCCAGAAGAAGTCCAGAGGAAGATTGGAAGTCTGGACAGGAGAAGGCAATGAGTGGAAAGTATGGGGGACATTATGAACAATGATGGTGATGGGCCAAAGATAATACAGACAGATACGGTGGTGTTGTAGAGATCCATAGGTCTCTATGGTCATAAACCACTATTTCAACGGATTTCACCATCACCACATCATCATCCCCATTGTTCATCCCATCCACCATCCAGTTTGGAGCTGGTCATGTCCACCTCTGGTCCCATCCATCAAAGTCTGGTAGTCCGAGTAAGTCTGCCCAGTCATATACTAGACTGGTCATTAGTCATTTCATCACCCCTTCTTTACCAGTCTTTCTAAGACCTTTTCATATGATTATGGACACTGTTTATATCACTTCACAATTAGTTACATTCAGATTAGTTCATCTGGACTTGTCTGGACTATAAGTACCATGTACTTAGGATTTTACAATCAAGTTTCCTTCATGTTGGATTCTCACCATGCCGCTGTATCTGTCCATATTGTCTCTGGCCCATCGCCATCATCGTTTGTCACATCCCCCACACTTCCTGCTTGTCACCTCCTCTATTCCAGACTTCCGGTCTTCTTCTGGACTACCTCCAGACTGTTTTCCTTTGGGCAACACCCACTCAGGCAGGTTTCTCTGCACTTCTCTTCATAGTTGGACCCCTTTGGGACGATACTTGTCTCCTTCAACCTACCTGCAGGCTCAGGACTACTCTCTGCTAGTCCTCCAAGTCAAGATTACTGTTTTACAACTGGAGCCCACTGTGAGGGGCCCACAGAAGTATTCAGAGAAATCTTCTCCTACCACCCAACTTTTACTCTGAAAAATTTTACTGACACTTCGGGATCCAATATCCCAATAGTCCTATTTGTTTTAGTGCATCGCAACCACTACCGTCACCCAATGACCAACGATGTCCCCCATCACTGAAATATTTTATCCAAGCTACCTGAGCTTGGTTATGCCATAACCGACGATTTTTCCATCATTCTGCCCAGTCCAATCGCTAACCCTGACCGCCAACTCTGACAGACTTAATTGTATTCGGCCAGATCTAGCTGAAGACTGACCTGTCTCTAGCTGCCAACAAACGCCAATCCAAATCTGTCCATCCATGACACAGTCAACTGACAGCTGACCCAACAAGTCCGAAACACTGATTCCTGATTAGGCTAATTGCACCCTGGACACAACTACTGCCATTAGGACCAGTATTAGAGTTTCAACAACCACTGACAAAATGCCTATCCATCCCTAGCCCTTATCTATCTGCCGAAACTCAATCACTATGCCTGACCATCCCTTCCATACCCACATCATCCATCACCAGTTCACAGCTCGTCCACTGTACAATCCAGTCTACATCCAACATGTCATCGATCCCCTTCCAGATGCCACTTAGATTTCACCCAGATGCCCCGATGTTCACCAGCCAATCTACCATCGCCCTACCACCTTTCCTTGCTGAAGTAGACCAGCTTGGAAACTGGGCCACACTCACCAATGCAAAGAAGATTCAATATGCCATCCGCTATGCAGACCTTGACGAAGCCAAGCTCTGGCAGATGTTAGATGAAGCTACTGCTACTCCCACCAACTGGTACACTTTCACCCTAGCCGTCATGAAGCTTTACCCCAGATGCAAAAAGAGTACCACCTATCCTTTGCTCCTCATCTGGTCACCACCATCAACACTGTCACCACCATCACCACCGTCATTGCCATCAACACCATCACCACTGTCACTACCATCACCACCGTCTCCGCTGTCTCTGCCATCACTGCTGCCACCAACCGAAACCATCCAATCTGACTTAGTGATCCCTCACTCAGAGTCTGATAGTCCAGACACAGATAGTCCAGACTTGGAGGACATCCCTGTTGCTGAGGAGATCACTTCACTGGAAGTACAACCTGTACTACCAATGACATCCTCACTCCTATCACCTGCAGCAGAGTTTTCAACTATTACTCCTCCTTCCAGTATTTTTATTCACATGCTGGTCTACTTATTGCCACTTTTGCATGATACATTGGCGATACCAGTCTCATCTGGCACATTGCCATTCACTCCTGGTCTGACCAAGGACCATTTACCTTCATTACCATCATTCATACTGGCCATTTATTTTACTATCAGTCAATTCGTACTAGCATCATACTTCATTTCATTTCCAGACTTCGACAGTCTGCCACTTTTTATACTGGACTGACTGGTACCCTTATCATTGTCATTTTGATTGAAGTCCCCCTCAGGGCATTACCAAACGTATTCAAACCATCACGTCCCTGCCACTAACCATTCCTTGACAGTCATACCCCCATGCCCATGCCAAACACCAACCAGGCTGGTCCATTGTGACTGGATTCTTAGCCTGCATTGACCACCACCTCCAGATGCTTGCTCCTACCATCCCAATGATGACCAGGAGGTCATCATCAAAACTCACCCTGGGGAGGGAGCCTCACTACCATTCTCCCCATTTAATTTTAGCATTTTTCGACAAACAACAGACAAGACCATGGTCTACTGGTCCAATGGGACTGGACTTATTCTGATGAAGAAGCCACTGGTGACCCACACAGAAAAGATGATTGATGCACTGCAAAATGACAAAACAGTCCCCATCGATGCCAGATAACCCCTTTCCTCATCATCACTGACACTCACCCGAATGCTGCCTCCTATATTGAATATACTGACATTATACTGTACTATATGCCTCCATTTTACCCTGGTTTTCACCTGGTGATATCTTCCATTCCAAAAAACAAAAATGTCACTAAAAATGCATTCATACTATAGTCCACCATTACCGAAAAACAATGAATACAGCCAAAAATATGTAGAATACCACTCCACTCACTCCCTCTCATCGAACATGTCTCCAACTAACTTATTACCAACTAACCTTTCCTTCGAACATGCTCTGAGACACTGCGCTCATTACATACTATAAACTGCCAAAACATATACCACCCATACCGAAGACCACTAATAGACCAAGGTAACTCTGGTAGGGATAGATGTGAAAGATGCACAAAGAAGACAAGCCGAGTGGAACGCTCACACATTTGATTTCATCTTCTATTCACTTCATCACATTTCTATTTTATTGACATTCACATTACCCTTGCTACATAGATGCATGGACTTGGACTTGGACTTGGACTCAGACTCAGACATGGACACAGACACGAAACAGATGCAGATGTGGACATGGACATTCAGTCTAGTGCTGCCAAAGTTCAGTTCAGAACCTAGGTTCGAACCTGAACCTCTGAACTGAACCTAAGGTTCAGGTTCAGTTCAGGTTCAGGTTCAGGCAATGTATATCAGGTTCAGGTTCAGGTTCAGGAGCTGATAATTTTTAGAGAACCAGTTCAAACTAGTTTGAACCTTGTAGAACTTGTCAAAATTATTCTTGACACATGTACAGTTAGCTGTCAAAAATAGCAGCCACACAGTAAACCCTATTTTGACCATTGGGATCTCAAACTCTTCCTGTACTGCCAGTACCACCACCCCATCCACATTCAGCTACCAAGGTGCCCTCAATCCTGATGACTAATCTTCTATACAGCTTTGGACCCAAACTTTAAGGTGGAATACACCATGGTCAAATGGGATTCTATGTTCTATGAGAAGGGAATGAAAGCTTTGGAGCAGACAGTGAATATACAGTGAGTTCAAAAACCATTGCAATGTTTTGCAGTTTTGGACTGGTGGCAATGTAGCACTTCATAGTGTGGGAAGCCCGCTTAGTGTTGGTGGGATCGGGTGAAGTACCCATCTTTGGCTTTCTAATGGTGCCTGGATCATGTGATTTGGCCAAGTGGCTGTGGAGATATGCCCATTTCAGTACAGTAAACTCATTGCAACAGTTTTTGAGCTTTTAGCATGGAAGATGAAATCACAATCAAACCAAGGCATATTTGGTATTGTTTGGTCATGGAAGCAAGTGTATATGTTTAAACATTATGTCTGAGTTCAAAAAAGTTCACACACCTCTTTGTTTTCAACCACAACCATCATGAGATCACTCTCTTCCACTCAAAAGAATTCCATCCTCTCTATGCTTGATGCTGGCCAGTCTACTCACTCTGAAATCCCATTAGAGGAAGTAGATGATAGAGTCAAGTGGTGGGGTGTAAGTGCAAAAACTCATTTTTTGAATTTTGAATGTGATACTAATATTCATTAGTATCACTCCACACAATATCCAGTCTTGTCAAGAATGGCTCAGGATTATTTGGCCATCCAGAGATCTTCTGTTGCCTCTGAGTGAGTATTTTCTCAAGCTGGACTAACTGTGACTTTACTATTGTGCAATAATCTTCATCCAGACACAGCAGAAGCTCTTCAAATCCTGAAGAGTAGCTATACTAGTGGAGATTTGGCTTCTCAAAATGAAGTTTTGCAATGGGAGGCTAAATCCTGCCATAGAGGTTTAATATCACACTGGCAATGTAATCATTATGTATCCTAAAAAATGATATCTAGAAGAGTATGAAAAAATATTGGAGGTTTTGGGTTCTGAACTAGTTCAGGTTCAGGTTCAGGTTCAGAAAATAGTAGTAGATTCAGGTTCAGGTTTAGCCCAGAGGGGCCCTGAACTGAACTGAACTGAACTTTGGCAGCACTAATTCAGTCCTTGACACTCAGCCCTGTATGGCACATTTCATGTTGACGGTCATCGTTACCAGTATCCATCCCATCATACGTATCATGCCTGGAGCTCATCCTCCCTCACGCTCCTTCTCTCCATTTATCCTCCAGAAACATACTATCATCCAGATCAGTCCCCGATGAATGATACTACCCATGTACCAGCCTGATGCATGCCTACCCATCCATCGTTAGATGCACCAACGACCCTGTTCATTTGCCACTATGAACACCATCTGAAACATTACCCCAGGCAGATGCCTGACTGGGAACAGTCAGTATTCAAGTCCCTCTCAGGTGTAGAGATCCATAGGTCTCTACAGTCATAAACCACTATTTCAATGGATTTCACCATCACCACATCATCATCCCCATCGTTCATTCCACCTGCCATCCAGTCTGGAGCTGGTCATGTCCACCTCTGGTTCCATCCGTCGAAGTCCAGTAGTCCAAGTAAGTCCACTTGGTCCTATACAGTACTAGACCAGTCATTAGTCATTTCATCACCCCTTCTTTACTGGTCTTTCTAAGACCTTTTCATATGATTATGGACACCGTTTATATCACTCTGCAATTAGATACATTCAGATTAGTTCATCCAGACTCATCTGGACTATAAGTACCATGTACTTAGGATTTTACAATCCAGTTTCCTTCACATTGGATTCTCACCACGCTGCCATATCTGTCTGTATTGTCTCTGGTCCATCACCATCATCATTCATCATGTCCCCCACGCTTCCCGCTCATCACCTCCTCTATTCTGGACTTCTGGACTACCTCCGGACTGTTTTCCTTTGGGCAACACCCACTTGGGCAGGTTTCTCTGCACTTCTCTTCATAGTTGGACCCCTTTGGGATGATACTTGTCTCCTTCAACCTACCTGCAGGCTCAGGACTACTCTCTGCTAGTCCTCTGAGTCAAGATTACTGTTTTACAACTGGAGCCCACTGCAAGGGTCGAACTTGCAGCCTTCAGATTAAGAGTCCTGAGCCTGCAGATAGGTTGAAGGAGACGAGTATCATCCCAAAGGGGTCCAACTATGAAGAAAAGCACAGAGAAACCTGCCTGAGTGGGTGTTGCCCAAGGGAAAACAGTCCGGAAGAAGTCTGGAAGAAGTCCAGAAGTCCAGACTAGAGAAAGTGACAAGTGGGAAGCATGGGGGACATGACGGACAATGATGGCGATGGGCCAAAGACAATATGGATGGATACAGCAGCATGGTGAGAATCCAACGTGAAGGAAACTGGATTGTAAAATCCTAAGTACATGGTACTTATAGTCCAGACGAGTCTGGATGAACTAATCTGAATGTAACTAATTGCAGAGTGATATAAATGGTGTCTGTAATTATATGAAAAGGTCTTAGAAAGACTGGTAAAGAAGGGGTGATGAAATGACTAATGACCAGTCTAGTATATGACCATTGTAAAACAGTAAAGTTGACTCAGAAGACTAGCAGAGAGTAGTTCTGAGCCTGCAGGAAGATTGAAGGAGACAAGTATCATTCCAAAGGGGTCCAACTATGAAGAGAAGCTGAAGAGAAACCTGCCTGAGTGGGTGTTACCCAAGGGAAAACAGTCCAGAGGTAGTCCAGAAGAAGTCCAGAAGTCCAGAGTAGAGAAGGTGACAAGCGGAAAGCATGGGGGACGTGATGGACAATGATGGTGACAGGCCAGAGACAATATGGATGGATATGGCGGCATGGTGAGAATCCAATGTGAAGGAAACTTGATTGTAAAAATCCTAAGTATAGGGTACTTATAGTCCGGACAAGTCCAGATGAACTAATATGAAGTAAAACTACTTGCGGAGTGATATAAACAGTGTCCGTAATCATATAAAAAGGTCTTGGAAAGACCGGTAAAGAAGGGGTGACAAAATAACAAGGGACCAGTCTTGTCTATGATTGGGCGGACTTACCCAGACTACTGGACTTCGATGGATGTGACCAGAGGTGGAAAGGACCAGCTCCAGATTGGACGGCAGGTGGAATGAACAATGGGGATGATGATGCAGTGATGGTGGAACCCGTTGAAATAGTGGTATACAACCATAGAGACCTATGGATCTCTACAGCATGGTGAGAATCCAATGTGAAGAAAACTTGATTGTAAAATCCTAAGTACATGGTACTTATATTTTGGACAAGTCTGGATGAACTAATCTGAATATAACTACTTGTGGAGTGATATAAATGGTATTAATAGTTGTATGAAAAGGTCTTTGGAAGACCAGTAAAGTAGGGGTGATGAAATAACAAAGGACTGGTCTTGTATATGACCAGGCAGACTTACCTGGACTACTGGACTTCGACAGACGGGACTGGAGGTGGAAGAGACCTGGTCTGGATTGGATGGCGGGTGGAATGAACAATGGGATGGATGATGCAATGATGGTGAAACCCATTGGAATAGTGCTTTACAACCATAGAGAGAAATGGATCTCTACACTGCTGCTTCATTCAAGGATTTAACAACATTGCAAAACC
>JBBPLO010000702.1:0-15764 GCA_038089835.1 Retiboletus flavoniger | reverse complement strand
ACAGGAAGGACCATTCGTTATCTCTGACGTTCTCTCTGCAGTAATCTACCAACTAATACTCCCGAAGATGTGGAAGATCCATCCCGTCTTCCATGCTTCCCTCTTATCATCCTATCAGCAGAACCCCGTGTATGGCTCACATTTCAAAAAGAACCCACTGGATCTTGTTGGCAGACAAGCAGAGTATGAAGTGGAAAAGATCATATGGCATAAAGGTGCTTTGGATAAGCATTATCTGGTCAGGTGGCAAGGATACTCCACCGATGATGACTCCTGGCTCCCTGAAAGGGACTTCAAACATATATGGACCATCCTCACCATGTATAAGAAGGCAAACCCCCACATCTTCCCTACTTAGAACTCTCTCTCTCTCTTCTCTCCCCTGTTGTTACGCTGGGCTGTGGAATACCAGCAGGGACTCAAAGTGAGCTCTTCATGGATACAAAGATGAGGGAGGATACACAGGGTGTTCCGACAGAAGTCTTTGGAGACACGCATTCAAGGGGACACCTTTGAACAGAAGCAACATCAAACGGCCTGCAAGTGGACTTCAAGGGGTTTCCTTAAGTCCGGGATGAGGTACAAGGTGGAGACCTAGGGAGGACCTGTAGTCTCAATATGTGGATAACAGACCATGACGAGAGGAGCGAGGAGTGGGCTTAGAGCTCATAGAATTGAGTAGACTAAGCTAAGGAGAGAGTACAGGGCGGCAGTGGGCTATAAGTACATATGCCAAGACATTAGGTAATGGGCTTCTAGTAAGCCCGAGATAAGAGTGAGTCATCTGCAGTAGATAAGGATGAGTCACGACAAGTCAGTTCTAATAATACAACGGCTCCGAGATAAGATGGAATGGAAGGAACCAGGGAAGCGGGACTCGGGGCATAAACGGAGTTCCTAAGTCTGAGATAAGGCGGGAGACGGATGAGGACTTGGCTAAGTAGAAAGGAAAAGGAGAAAAGGAAAAGGAAAAAGGGCGATCCACCGTGGATTGTAACATTACCCCCATGCTAGGGGTGAGACTCCATCGAACCTTTCTCAAAGGTCGATATATCCGGCACCAGGGGAGCCCGTCATGTTAGCGTAAGCGATGTCATCGTCACCATAGTTATGAACCTCAACAGGGGAGTGGCGGCAGCAAGGTTGGTGGTGGTGCGTACGTGGTGGAGGAGTGGGACGCGGGGAAGGAGATGGGTGAGCTCGGCAGTTGTGGGTTTGCTCGGGCGATCGGTTACCCCAAGAAGATCCGGAGGACGACAAGAACTGGGGGCAAGGAGGAGGTCAGCGGAGGGGGCAGGTTTGCTGGGAATGACCTGGGGTGAATTGGAGACAGAGCGGGCACTGGTAGACCTGGCAGTCAGCCCGAAAGTGGCTGAGATGGTGGCAGTGAAAACATGCCTGTTGATATCTGGGGTGGGACTCCATGAGGGGGGTCATACTGTCATTGCCAGTCCAGAAGGCTTCCACTTGGGCTAAGAAGTCTATTTCGGCCAGGTCAAGGGGGGATGCAGACGTGGAGGGTGTGGAGTTGGCTTGGTGAGCCTGGCATTTGGAGTGCTCTCACAGGTACTGATTAAGATCCTGGAAGAACTTGAGTGCTCTGAGTTGGTAGGCGAGGAGTAGGGTGACGGCGTGCATGTCCCGGTATATGGAGGCGAGGACGGAGTGGAGGCATGTGCATTGCGCGTCAGAGGGGTTAGGAGGGATAAGGCTGAGGTGAGCGATCTGCAAGTAGAGTTTGGAGATGAGCTCCAAGGGGGATGCATCCTCCATGAAGGACTGCATGGGGATAAGGAGGTGGGAGTCTGTCAAGGCTGATGCGAGCTCCTGAAGGTCGTCGCGGGTGGGATAGTCTTTGCGCAGATGGTGCACATTGATAGGGACATCAACACTGAGGATGGGTGTTGGGACGATGGTGGCTAACGAGACAGGGGGGAACTCGGGAGAGCAGTCGCCCCAACATGGGGGACCAGCTGCAGGGGATCCCCAACCAGGGGATGGAGCACGGGAGGACGACATCAACAGGTCATACACGGTGGATGCGTGAAAAGCTATAGTAGGGAAATCTATGGGTACATCGTCGGAGAGGACGACATTGTTACTGTCAGCTAATGGAGAGGACATAGGGAGAGAAGAACAGAGGGATGATACGGTGGTAATAGAAGACATTTTTTGATGGTTTGTTTTTCTTTTTAATACGCTACGAGGGGTAGAGGAGAGAGAGAGAGAAACTAAGGGGGGAAGGCGTGGGGGTGCGCTTTCTTATAGGCAAGGAGGGTGGTCTGTGCATGTCGAAGATCTTTTTCAGGAAGCCAGGAGTCATCATCAGCGGAGTATCCCTTCCACTGGACCAGATAGTGGCACTTATCTAAAGCACCGCGGTGTCTTATGATCTTCTCTATTTCGTACTCTGCTTGTCTGCCGATGAGTTCCAGGGGGTTCTTTTTGAAATGGGGGCCATAGACGGCGTTTTGGCAATAAGGAGATAAGAGGGAAGCGTGGAATGTGGGGTGGAGTTTCCACATTTTGGGGAGGGCTAAGCGATAGGACATGGGGAAGAGGACGTCAGTGATAATGAAGGGTCCTTCTCTTTTGGGCGAGAATTTGGGGTTGGCTAATTCCCGTCTGAGGTTTCAGGCCTCGAGCCATACCTTATCTCCTTTACCGAAAGGGGTAAAGAGTTGCTTGTTTCGGCTGGCCATCACTTGGCAAGCCAGTTCATGGGAAGTGAGAGCTTTGTTTCGGGTGGAGGCGAGTTCTTTTAGCTGAGTTTCGACAGCGGGGATGTTGGTGAACAGGACTAGAGTGGGTAAGGGGTTAGGTTCATATCCCATGAGGAGGAAGAAAGGTGATTTATTCGTAACCGAGTGGGGTCGGTGGTTATGGATGAACTCGGCCAGGGATATTTTGTTGGCCCATGACGTGGGGTCGTCTCCGCAGAAGATGCGAAGGTAGGTTTCTATCTCTTGGTTGACTCTCTTGGTTTCTCTATTGGTCTGAGGGTGGAAGGCAGTGGAGAGGGCGAGCTTGTAGTTAAGGATATGTCCAAGCTCTCTGGAAAATGCCAAGGCGAACTGGGGGCCTTGGTCAGAGATGATTTTATCCGGTAGACTGTACCGGAAGTAGACTTTGTGGGTGAACAGGGTGGCGATGCTGTCGGCAGTCACCGTTTTCTTCGTAGGGCAAAGAATTACCCCCTTCATAAGGCCATGGTAGACCACGACCAGGAGACTATCAAAGCTGTCGGAGACTGGGAGGTCAGTGATGAGATCACAAGAGATTTGTTGGAAAGGGCGAGTGCAGGAGGAATGGATGGGGACAAGCGGGGGTACGGTAGGGTGCATGTTGGTTTTGTTTTGCTGGCACACAGCACAGCCGGAGACGTAGTTGTGGACGTGGGCGGCGAGGCCTGGCCACCAGCATTCGGCGGCAATGAGTTGACAGGTTTTGAGGTAGCCGGGGTGGCCGGCGGTGGGGTGGTCGTGGTGTTTGGCCAGGACTGCTTGGCGGGAGTTAGGGGGGACATAAAGGCGGCCATGGAAGGTGAGGGCACCGTTGATGGATTGCCATGGTGAGAATCGGGCGTGGAAGGATGCCGGGAGAGGTGCGGAGAGGGATTGAACGGCTTGGAGAGCCATGGGGTTGATGGTGCACTCCTCAGAGATCTGCTTGGTGAGGAGGGTGTCGACAGAGGCGATGAAGGTGGTTTCGGGGAGTATGGTGATAGCTGTGTTGTCAGCATCTTTGGAGTCATGGTCCGGACGGTGGGATAGGGCGTCGGGACCAGCGAGTTTGGCTGTGGGGGTGTAGGAGAACTCGAGGTCATAGTCCGCGAGGTCGAGGAGCCAGCACGCCTGGCGATGGTTGAGGTCTTGGGGTTTGTGGAAGTAGGTGAGGTTGCGATGGTTGGTGAAGACCTTGACTGGGAATGGGGCGCCTCGGAGGTAATGGCACCAGGCAGAGAGGGCTCTCATAATGGCGAGGAGCTCACGGTCGTGGATGTCATAGTTTCATTCGGTGGGGTTGAACGATTGAGAGATATAGGAGCAGGGTCTCCATTCCCTGTTGGGATTGAGTTGTTGGAGAATGGCGCCGGAGGCAAACTTGGAGGCGTCGGTGGCAATGGTGAATTGGGCACTGGTGTCAGGGAGCTGTAGAATGGGCCAGGAGAGAAACACATCCTTTAGGGAGTCGAAGGCGAGTTGGCATGTGGGGGACCATTCCCATGGTTGGTTCTTCTTGGTGAGGTTGATTAACGGTCAGGCCATGGTGGAGTAGTTTTCGATGAACCGCCTGTAGAAGTTAGCAAACCCGAGGAAGGAGCAAACTTGTTTTAAAGTGGTGGGGATGGGCCACTTGGCGATACCTTCAAGTTTGACGGGGTCCATGGCGATGTGCCCTGGTTTGACGACGAGGCCGAGGTATTCTACCTCATCAGTGGCGAACTTGCATTTGTCAAGCTTGAGGTGGAGGTCAAGCTCCTTCATGCGTTGGAGAACATGGCATGTTCTGTTGGTGTGAGTCTCATCATCAGGGGAGAAGATAAGGAGGTCATCCATGTAGATGACAAGCCATCCTTCGGTGATCATATCTCTGAACGAGTCATTCATGAACCATTGGAACGTTGCAGAGGAGTTGGTGAGCCCGAAGTACATGACGTTGGGTTCGAAGAGACCACAATGGGTTACGAAGGTGGCTTTCCATTGGTCTTCCAGGGCAATTTGGATGTTGTTGTATCCCCATCAGATGTCGAACTTGGTGAATTTTCGGGCGTCCTTGAGCTTGTTGATGAGCTTGGAGATAAGGGGGAGTGGGTAGGCATCGTGGACAGTTGCCCTGTTGAGTTTTCGGTAGTCCTGGCAGGGACATAATCCTCCATCCTTCTTATGGACGAAGAAAAAGGGGGACGCTTGGGGGGATTTTGACAGGGAGATTTTTCCAGCGGCAAGGTTCTCGTTGATGAATTTGTCGGCAGCAGTTCTTTCCTCAGGGGAAAGCAGGTAGATCTTCCCTATGGAGGGGGAGAAGTCGGGTTTTAGAGCAATCTTGTGATCATTGTTATACTGGGCTATGGAATACCAGTGGGGACTCAAAGTGAGCTCTAGTGGATGCGAAGACGAAGGAGGATACTCGGGTGGTCCGACAGAAGTCTTCGGAGACATGCATTCAAGGGAAATCCCTTAGAATGGAAACAGTGCTCGAACGGCCTGTGGGTTGGACTTCAAGGGGATTCCTTAAGTCTGGGACAAGGTGCAAGGTGGAGACCTAGGGAGGACCCATAGTCTCAGTGTGTGGATTGCAGACCACGACGAGAGGAGCGAGGAGTGGGCTTAGAGCTCATAGAATTGAGTAGACTAAGCTGGGGAAAAGTACAGGATGGCAATGGGCTATAAGTACATATGCCAAGACGTTAGGTAAGGGACTTCTAGTAAGCCCGAGATAAGAGTGAGTCATCCGCAGTAGATAAGGATGAGTCACGACGAGTCAGTTCTAATAATACAATGGTTCCGAGATAAGGCAGAATGGAAGGAACCGGGGAAGTGGGACTCAAGGTGTAAATGGAGTCCCTGAGTCCGAGATAAGGTGAGAGATGTACGAGGACTTAGCTAAGTAAAAGAAAAGAAAAGGAAAAAAGAGCGATCCACCATGGATCGTAACATTACCCCCATGCTAGGGGTGAGGCTCCGACAAACCTTTCTCAAAGGTCGATGTATTCAGCGCCCAGGGAACCCGTTATGTTAGCATAAGCGACATCATCAAGGACGTCATCGACATCATCATCGCCGTAGTTGTGGACCTCAATCAGGGAATGGCAGCAGCAAGATCAGCAGTTGTGAGGATACAGTGGAGATGTGGGACGCAGGGGAGGAGATGGGCAAGCCCGGCGGTTATGAGTTTGTTCAGGCGATTGATTGCCTCAGGATGAACCAGAGGACGACGAGAAATGGGGGCGAGGAGGGGGACGTCGGAGGGGGCAGCTTTGCTGGGAGTGACCTGGGGCAAATTGCAGACAGAGTGGGCACTGGTAGACTTGGCAATCGGCCCGAAAGTGGCCGAGGCAGTGGCAATGAAAGCATGCCTGTTGGTATCGGGGATGGGTCTCCAGGAGGGGAGTCATTCCGTTGTTGCCAGTCCAGAAGGCTTCAGCTCAGGCTAAGAAGTCTATCTCAGCCAGGTCAAGGGTGTTATGACTGAACCATCCAAGGTGAGGTGGAACAAAGGTATCTGGACTAGCATACCGGGGGAACATGATGGAACTGTCCTGGTGGGTTTCTACTACCATGAGAGACGACTCATGGCTTTCGAAGGCGAGTGGTGGTGAGAGGTGAAGCCTCAAGGTAAGCCCCAAAGGCTTAGGGGAATCTAGGCAACCAGATGGAAGATGGTTAAGGTGTCGAAGTTAATGGTCAAAGTGAGGAATACAAGATAGTCATACTATGCTTATATACCGGTGCTAAGAGTGCACAGACCATGTACTATCTATGAATGTGAGTCATGGCTAGGTAAGAGTCCATGAGGAGCACAGGAAGTCTATCTATAGGCGAGAGATGATATGTCGATAAGCAGGCATACCATGAGGAGCATATGATGGCCGTCTAGGCCGAGGAGATGCGTGAGAGCACGCAGAGGTAGCCAAAGGCACGAGGAGTGCCGAGGCAACCGGGAAGCGATGGCTGTCGAGGCCAAGGGAACATGAGGGGACACGTAGTAGACGCATGAGCTAAGACAGGGGCATGGGAAGGTGCCAAGGCAGAGATTGAGGGCGCGTGTGGGAGGGACATATAAGCTAGGAGCTAGGGAGTCCGCGGAGGGTACCAGGACACAACAATAGGAGGGGACCAGGATACGCAGGGCAAGTACCAGTTGATAGTGAGATGCGGGTAAGGTGTAAGCATCACATGGTGAGATACGTGGGTCACGAGGGATGAACAGTCATGTGAGAATCACGTGGAGGGTCCTAGAGCAGATGCTAGAGGGAGGCTCAGAGGTAGCTGAGGACTAGGGGTAGGATGAGGGTATCTCTGAGGTAAGGGAGACCGGAGGTCATGTGGAAGTCACGAGGGTCGTGGAGATCCCATGATAGTCACAAGTGACTGCAAGGGTCGCGTAGACGCGACAGAGGAATGTAGTGCCGGAGGTAGCCGGGGCTGGGGTTAGCTAAGGGTGACTGATAGCTGAGAGGCTAGCAGCATCAAGGGAACTCAGAGATAGCTGAGGGCTAGGACGAAGGGTGACAAGGGGACTCCTACAGTGGCTAAGAAGAGAGAGTACTCTCCTGTAGGGTTGACGAGGATGCGGGGACGGTGGACAGAGGTGCGTGGACAAGGGATGAGGACATGTGACAAGGAAAAAGGATAGGGGTATATGCGAGTTGTAACACAAGCTCTCTGTTAAGGGGCGAAACTCCAGTAAGCCTAAAACCTAGAGGGGGCGCCGCGGATGCAGGTAGTTATGGTGGTCACAAAGGAGCACAAGGTAGTCCAGGTATGCACGGGTACGGAGGTACGGTCGTACGTGGGTATCCCAGGAATGGAGATGTACGATGGTGGGTTTGCGAGGAGTGATGGCAGGTCTTTGACTTTGAGCGGTGGGCATGGTGGTAGAGGTCAAAGGAGATCTCTGAGGGTAGAGAGGCAAGGATGGGGTTTATATATGAGTCAAGAGAACTCTAGGGCAGACGTTCTCGGGTATCAAGGGTTCATCGGATTGGTTACCGGCAAGGTGGGGAGACAGAATGACTACCCCCTGAACAGGGGTGGAGGCTATGGAACCGGGGACAGGGACACGGGTGACCAGGGCTTTTGTTGGACCAGAGCTAGACTGGATGAAGGGGTGTGCCATAGAACGAGGAGCTTTGGTAATCCAGCGCTGTACTGGGGGTGACCGAGGGGAGACCGGGGCTGTTTATACACTGCCAGTGTACTTCCATAGAAGGTTAAGACAACCCCGAAGGGCAGACGAGGGGTGATGTCCACAAGGGACTGAGTGTACTGGGTTATATCCAGCGCAAGGGGTTCCGGGTTGACTCCGGGGTGGTGGTAGTCGGGTGGAGGCCGATGCAAGGAGGTGGGGCCCAAGGGAACGCAAGGGAACTGTCTTGGGGTTGTCGGGCTGGAGGACTGACAGCTAGGCTCGGGGGATAAGAACCGAATGAACGGGCCGAGGACTAGGGAATGTCCGGTGAAGGACTGAGGTAGTTTTAATCTCATTGCGGAGAGGACAAGGACAGGCTAAGAACCGTGCGGGGACAGAGTCGATGTCGTGGGGTAGTTTATTCTCATTGCGGAGATGACCAGGGGTGCTAGCGGTGGCGGAGCATCAAAGGGTGATTGACCAAGTGTGCAGTTTAACCACATGCAGGTGGTGGTAGTGGCTTACTTCCCGGCAGGGGTAAGCTGCCATAGGTGGGTGAGCGGGTGAGCGAGTACCTCTCGGCAGCGGTTAACTACCGAAGGTCAAGTGGGGAGTTACCTCCCGGCAGGGGTCAGCTGCCGAAGGTTGGAGAGTGGGTACCTCCCGGCAGGGGTGAGCTGCCGAGGGTCAGTGGGCGAGTACCTCCTGGCAGGAGTGAGCTGCTGAAGGTGAGTGGATGAGTACCTCCCGGCAGGGGCGAGCTGCCGAAGGTGAGTGGATGAGTACCTCCTGGTAGGGGCGAGTTGCCGAAGGTGAGTGGACGAGTATCTCCCGGCAGGGGTGAGCTGCCGAAGGTGAGAGAGGACGAGTACCTCCTGGCAGGGGTGAGCTGCCGAAGGCGAGAGAATGGGTACCTCCCGGCAGAGGTGAGCTGCCGAAGGTGAGGGAAGTGCATACCTCCCGGCAGGGGTCAACTGCCAAGGGCGAGGGGATGGGTACCTCCCGGCAGGGGTGAGCTGCCGAAGGTGAAGGAGTAAGTACCTCCCGGCAGGGGTGAACTGCCAAAGGTGAGAGAAGCGCATACCTCCCGGCAGGGATCAACTGCTGAGGGTGAGGTGAGCAAGTACTGTGGATCGGGGTCAAGCCGTGAGTTATACTGGGGATCTTTTATACACAATCAGTGTACTTCTGAGGAAGATTTAGATGGGCTATGGTGGGCCAGGTGCGAAGTGGAGGAGGAACCGTGGATCAGGGGTTTCGAGGACAGTGTTAGACCAGTTGTTCGAAGCTTTGATAGACCAGCGCTGTACTGGTGTGGAGAATGCAGTTTTTCCTCATGCTGGAGGGACAAGGTGGGGATGTCGTCGGGTTGACAACCAAGGGTGCAGTTTAGCCTCTTGCCGGAGGGACAAGGTGGGGATGTCATCGGGTTGACGACCAAGGGTGCAGTTTAGCCTCTTGCTGGAGGGACAAGGTGGGGATGTCGCCGGGTTGACGACCAAGGGTGCAGTTTAACCTCTTGCCAGAGGGACAAAGTCCATGGAACTAGGTGCTGTGACAGGTGACCAGTGTGCTAGGACTAGCAAGGACGCAGTTTAACCTTGTGCAGGAGGTGACAGGGGCGGAGACAGGGGTTAAAGGAAAATTAAAATTTCCTAAGACAAATCGCTCGGACCACCAGAGGGATCCTCGCGGTACTCAGAATGCTCACTTTGGTTAGCTGCAAGCTATGCTTGCCTTACGCTAACCTTGTGTTGTCTTCAGGAACGTTGGCTTGAGGAGCCAAACCAGTGGATAGCCTTCCGGCTCTCCATCACCACTACCTCCCGGCTTTTGCAATAAAAAGCAGGGATCGACCCCGATCCCAAAACCAGACAGGGGACCTGGACGGCCGCACCAGTTCTGTGGCAGGCTCCAGACAAGGGACGATGAGGGTGGGGAACGAGGGAGACGGGCGGAGGAGTTCATCAAGGAGGAGAGAGGAGGGTGACGGTGGGCCACAGAAAAAAATTTCTATGGGTAGTGACGAGGTGTCAAGTGGGTTCAAGGCAATGGCCAGGGGGTGCTTTAAGTAGTTTTACATCATGCTGAGGATGCGGAGGGGATAAGGAAGTGGACGCATAGTCTAGGGAATCACCCTGTGCAGACAGAGGGCGGAGACATGGTGCACGTATGCCCAGGGAATCACCCCATACAGGCCAAAGGCAGAGGAAGATGGACAGGGGTTAGTCAAAGGTTGACCTAAGCTGTTATAACTCGCGAACCCTCCTAACCTTTTTCCTTCATCACGTGTCCTCGTTCCTCGTCCACGCACCCTTGCCGACCCTGCAGGAGAGTACCCCTCTCTTCTTAGCCACTGCAGCGGTACTCCTTGTCCCCTGCCCTAGTCCTTGGCTGCCTCCAAGCACGCCCTCCTCGTTCTAGCCCTCAGCTATCTCTGAGCACGTCCTCGTCACTGCTAGCCCCTAGGCTACCAGTCACCCTTAGCTAACCCTTAGCTAACTCCTAGACCCGGCTACCTCCAGCACCGCGTCGTCTTGTCGCACCCTCGCGACTCCTGTAGTCACCCATGACTATCACGTGACCCCCACTCCCCTCATGACTCCCACATGACCTCTGGTCTCCCTTACCTCAGAGATACCCTCGTCCTACCCCTAGTCCTCGGCTACCTCCGAGTCCTCTCTAGCATCCGCCCTAGGAACTCCACATGATCCTCACGTGACCATTCACCCCTCGTGACCAACGCGTCTCTCCACGTGATGCTTACGCCTTACCCGCGTCTTGCCATCGACTGGTACTTATCCCGCGTACCCTGGTCCCCTCCTATCGTGTCCCAGTGCCCTCCGTGGACTCCCTACTTCCTAGCCCACACGCCTCTCCCACGTGTACCCCTTATCCCACGTCTTGGCACTACCTCATGCCCCTATCCTAGCTTACGTGTCTACTACACGTCCCCTCGTACCCCCTTGGCCTAGACAGCCATTCTCTTATCCGCCGCCTTGGCACTCCTCATGCCCTCGCTTATACCTGCGTGCTCACATGCGTCTTCTTATCCATCGCCTTGGCACCTCTCATGCCCCTGTGTTCTCTTCAGCCTTCATGGCCATCATATGCTCTTTACGGTATGCCCGCTTATCGACATATCATCTCTCTCCTATAGATAGATTTCCTGTGTCCCTCATGGACTCTTACCTAGTCGTGACTCAGCCCTTATCTCACTGACTCGCATCTATACATATTACATGGTCTGTGCGCTCCTAGCACCGGTATATAAGCATAGTATGACTATCTTGTATTCCTCACTTTGACCATTACGTATCTCTAATACGACTACTGGTCACTCGCGTCCTCTGGCGATACCCCGTTGATCCCTCCCCTGTCAGATGTCGGTCTCCATGTGAGTATCGCCTGGCAGGATCTCCATAGTACATTGAGGAGCCACCACTGCGCCTTGACCACTTGTCTATTGCTCTGTAGCCAGGAAGACCTTCGACCGGTATACTCTCTCTGGTACCCCTCCATCAGTATCCCAGTCCGACAACCTCTGGACAGTTCCCTTGAGTTCCCCAGAGTCCCCTGCCACCAGCAGGAATCCTCGTCACCAACTGACACATTGTTGTCTCCTCATCTCTCATTTATCGCTAGTAACTTTGATGACCTTAACCATCCCCCGTCTGGTCGCCTAGGTCCTTCCAAGTCTTCAGACTCACCTTGAGGCTTTACCTCTAGCCACCACTTGCCTTTGAAAGCCATGAGTCGTTTCTCATGGTAGTAGAACTCGCCGGGACAGTTCCGTTGCATTCCCCTGGTATGCTAAGTCCAGACACCTTTGTTCCTCTTTGCCACGGATGGTTCAGTCATAACATAAGCGGTGACCGGTGAGGTCCAAGGAGTGGTGCAGTTAGTTAGAGCTGTGCACCAGCCTAGGTTGTAAGACCCGCGAGAGGGGGAACGATGGGGATTCCAAAGTTCGAGGGGTAACCAAGATAGGGGTTACTGGTCAGGGATTAGCCGGGCTTGGGTACTACCAGCTTAGACAGAGGGGGTGCTAAGCTAGAGGCTGTTGTGACGGGCATTGCTTAGCGCAGGAGTTTACTGACATCCTGCGGTCGGGCTAGGGGAGTGGTAAGTTTAACGACATTCCGGGTCTTCTTTCCCAAATGGGTGGTGGTCTTCCTCCAGAGAGGTGGCGCCGGGTTATGAGTACCAGCAGGTAGACAGTTTTGAAGACATGTCCAGGTCTTCTTTCCCAAATGGGTGGTGGTCTTCCTCTAGAGAGGTGGTGTCAAGGTGGTACTGGGCTATGAATACCAGTAGGTCAGGGGTAGGCAGTTTTGAGATGTGTCCAGGTCGGTCAGTGCAAGGGAGAGGACTTGAGGGTCCTGGAGAGGGTACCGGTGTACTGGGGCAAGGAGTTTAACGATGTCCTTAGGTTGTCTGGGTGGACATGGGAGCGAGGGGTGCTGGAGTAGGATTTGCCAGCCAAGGAGCGCGGAGAGGGAGACGGTGACATAGGGGTGTCCTTACCCTAAGTGGTAGAGGACCGGCTAGGTGATGCTCACGAAGAGACTGACATCTAGTGGGAGCGAGGGTGCGAGGTCGAGGGTATCCGCTGCAAGTCGGATCGAGGGAAAACCAGCGAGGTTAGAGAGGGGTACAAGGGAGTCAAGTACCACTCATCGTGTTGCAGCTTCAAGGGCAGAGCAGGGGACTAGCGAGGGCAAGGTTAACAAGGATGGGGAGTTGGATGTACCTGATAGTACTCTGTTGAAGTATACTTTGACCATTTGTTACAACTGAACCATCCAAGGTGAGGCGGAACAAAGGTGTCTGGACTAGCATACCAGGGGAACACGACGGAACTGTCCTGGTGGGTTTCTACTACCATGAGAGACGACTCATGGCTTTCGAAGGCGAGTGGTGGCGAGAGGCGAAGTCTCAAAGTAAGCCCCAAAGGCTTAGGGGAATCTAGGCAACCAGACGGGAGATGGTTAAGGTGTCGAAGTTAATGGTCAAAGTGAGAAATACAAGATAGTCATACTATGCTTATATACCGGTGCTAAGAGTGCACAGACCATGTACTATCTATGGGTGCGAGTCATGGCTAGGTAAGAGTCCATGAGGAGCACAGAAAGTCTATCTATAGGCGAGAGATGATACGTCGATAAGCAGGCATACCATGAGAAGCATATGATGGCTGTCTAGGCCGAGGAGACATGTGAGAGCACGCAGAGGTAGCCAAAGGCATGAGGAGTGCTGAGGCAACCAGGAAGCGATGGCCGTCGAGGCCAAGGGAACATGAGGGGACATGTAGTAGATGCGTGAGCTAAGACAGGGGCACGGGAAGGTGCCAAGGCAGAGGTTGAGGGTGCGCATGGGAGGGACACGTAAGCTAGGAGCTAGGGAGTCTGCGGAGGGTACTGGGATACGACAATAGGAGGGGACCGGGATATGCGGGGCAAGTACCAGTCGATAGCGAGACGCAGGTAAGGCATAAGCATCACGTGGTGAGACGTGTGGGTCACGAGGGATGAACGGTCACATGAGGATCACGTGGAGGGTCCTAGAGCAGATGCTAGAGGGAGGCTCGGAGGTAGCTGAGGACTAGGGGTAGGACGAGGGTATCTCCAAGGTAAGGGAGACCAGAGGTCATGTGGAAGTCACGAGGGTCATGGAGATCCTGTGATAGTCACGAGTGACTGTGAGGGTCATGTAGACGTGACAGAGGAACGCGGTGCCGGAGGTAGCCGGGGCTGGGATTAGCTAAGGGTTAGCTAAGGGTGACTGATAGCTGAGAGGCTAGCAGCGTCAAGGGAACTCAGAGGTAGCTGAGGGCTAGGACGAAGGGTGATGAGGGGACTTCTACAGTGGCTAAGAAGAGAGGGTACTCTCCTGTAGGGTCGACGAGGATGCGGGGACGGTGGACGGAGGCGCGTGGACGAGGGATGAGGACACGTGACAAGGAAAAAGGATAGGGGTATACGCGAGTTGTAACAAAGGGGGGAAGCAGAGGTGGATGGGGTAGAGTTGGCTCGGTGAGCCTGACGGGCGGTGTGTTCTCTCAGGTACCTGTCGAGGTCCTGAAAGAATTCTAGTGCTCCAAGCTGGTAGGCTAGGAGGAGGATGACGGCGCGGGCGTCCTGGTAGATGGATTGGAGGATGGTGTGAAGGCAGGCATGCTGTGCGTCAGTGGGATTGGGAGGAATAAGGCTGAGCTGCGCGACCTATAGGTACAGCTTGGAGACGAGCTCCAAGGGGGAGGCGTCCTCGACAAAGGACTATAGGGGGATGAGGAGGTGGGAGTCGGTCAAGGCCGATGTGAGCTCCTGAAGGTCATCACAGGAGGGGTAATCTTTGCACAGGCAATGCGCGTTGATAGGGACGTCGACGCTAAGGATGGGCGTCGGTATGATGGTGGCAAGTGAGACGGGAGGGAATTCGGGAGAGCAGTCACCCCAGCGTGGGGGACCAGCGGTGGGGGATCCCCAACCAGGGGATGGAGCATGGGAGGACGACGTCAAAGGGTCATATACAGTGGACGTGTGAGAAGCTATCGTAGGGAAGTCTATAGGTAGGTCGTCGGCGAGGACGACATTATTTCTGTCAGCTAACAGAGAAGATAGGGGAGGGGAAGAATGGAGGGATGATACGGTGGTTATGGAAGACATATTTTTCTTTGAACGGTTTTTGTTTCTTTGGTATGCTACGAGGGAGGAAGGAAAGAGGGACTAAGGGGGAAAGGCGCGGGGGTGTGCCTTTTTATAGGCGAGGAGGATGGTCCGTGCGCATCGAAAGTTTTTTTCAGGGAGCCAGGAGTCATCATTGGTGGAGTATCCTTTCCACCGGATCAGATAGTGGCGCTTATCCGAAGCACCTCAGTGTCTACTGATCTTTTCGATTTCATATTCCACTTGTCCACCAATAAGCTCCGGTGGGTTCTTTTTGAAATGAGGGCCGTAAACGGCGTTCTGGTGATAAGAAGACAAGAGGGAAGCATGGAACGTGGGGTGGAGCTTCCACGTTTTTGGGAGGGCTAGGTGATAAGATATGGGGGAAAGTACATCAGTAATAACAAAGGGTCCTTCTCTTTTGGGGGAGAATTTGGGGTTGGCTAATTCCTGGCAGAGGTTTTGGGCCTCGAGCCATACCTTATCTCCCTTACTGAATGGGGTGAAGGGTCATTTGTTTCGGCTGGCCATTACTTGGCGAGCTAGTTTGTGGGAGGCGAGGGCTTCGTTTCGGGCGGAGGCGAGTTCTTGTAGTCGCATTTCGATGGCAGGGACGTTGGTGGATGGGACTAAGGTGGGTAGAGGGTTAGGCTCATATCCCATGAGAAGGAAGAAGGGGGATTTGTTAGTAACTGAGTAGGGTCGGTGGTTGTGGATGAACTCGGCTAGGGATATCTTGTTAGCCCACGATGTGGGGTCGTCTCCGCAGAAGATGCGGAGGTAGGTTTCTATCTCTTGGTTGACTCTTTCGGTCTCTTCGTCGGTCTAAGGGTGGAAGGCAGTGGAGAGGGCGAGCTTGTAGTTGAGGATTTGTCCAAGCTCCTTGGAGAATGCCGAGGCGAACTGGGGGCCTCAGTCGGAGATGACTTTGTCAGGTAGGCCATACCGGGAATAGACTTTGTGTTACGATACGAGACTCGGTCTCCTATCTCTTTTCTTTTCTCTTTACTTAGCTATGCCTCTTTTCGTCCTCATAGCCTTCGGACCTTAGGAACGCCATTGCCGCCTCGCGTTCCGCTTCCCTGGTTCCTCCTACTTCTCTGTCATTCTATGACCTTCCTCGGAACCGTTGTATTACTAGATATGACTCGCCGTGACTCAGCTCTTATCTAGCTGACTCACTCCTTATCTCTGACGCTGACGCGTCGCCTTACGTAAACCCTTGGCAGGCCTTATTTAAAC
>JBBPLO010000700.1:0-15793 GCA_038089835.1 Retiboletus flavoniger | reverse complement strand
CCCCAGCCACTCCTACCACAACCTGTTTTCAATGTGGTTTGCGAGGTCACTATCGTCAGGACTGTCCCCGCCACCGCTGTGGACACTGCCACCTCTACGCTCCCGGTCATCTCGCAGTGGAGTGTGCACTTTTCCAGTGTGGCTACTGTCACAACTGGGGTCATACGGAACGCTTCTGCCCCCACCGGAATTGTGGAATTTGCCACGAGCCTGGGCACATCATCGCTAACTGTCCGTTTGAAGTGCTATCCCCCTCTCAACAGGGAGCTATCTTCGGAGTCGGATCACCCACTGGGAGACCTCTTCCATAAAAACGGTTGGTTGCTCGAGCCTGGGGCTCGATTATACGAAGGGGGTAATGTTACAGTTTTATTCCCTCATCATCGATTCCTATTATTTGTACACTTTTCTTCACTAGTTTCTTACCGCGGACGTCGCGTCCTTCGAGCACAAGAGGTCTACCTCATGATAGGAGGCCCAACCAGGCTCTCCCTAGTATGCTTTCCTTGACCTTTCGCTACTCCCTCCATCCCCCTCCCCAGGACATTTCCTCTCCTAACTAAGTTCTCTCGTACTTAGTCGTATCCCCATTACTTAATCCACTCGGTCCGTGCGCGGGAAGTCTCTCTAGTATATAGTCTCACATCCCTGTATTTCCTCTCTCTATTCTTGATCTGCGCAATATTAGCGTACCTTCTTGAGTCCCTCCTAGTTCCCCAGAACTCTATCACCTTAGCGATTCTAAGGAGAGTCCCTGTGCTATAAGTCCCTATCAGACGTCAGTCTCTTCGTGAGTATCGCCTGAGAGTCGACCCTCGCTACCTCGAGCCCTTCCCTGTACGCTACGCGTAACAGTAGGTGTGAGCTTAGCCAGGGTGGTGGTAGTGTCGACCTCCATGGCGTTGGGGTCTCGTGGGGTTCGCTGATTGAAGGAAAAGGGGGTGGGGTTGGTGCCGGTGCGGAGTGCCTGGATTCTCATTTTTTGGGCGTGAAAGGCTTTCACCTTGGTTACCCAGTCTACTATGGTGGTGGGGACGGTTCCCATGGATAAGATCATAGTGGTGATTTGGTGGTCGAGTCCGAGGGTGAAGTGGTCGATGAGGGTGGTTTCGTTGGTGATTCCAGATTTCCCTGCAAGATTTTGGAAATCAGTGATGAACTGTTGGAATCCCTCGCCGGAGCAAGAGATTTTCTGACGGAGTTTGGCGAGGTCAATGCGGGCCGAGGCCTGGATATCAAAGGGGAAAAATGTGGTTTCAAAGTCTTTAATGAATTCAATGAATGTTTTGCTGGTGGTAATGGTTTGGTCAGCCATCTTATCGTACCAGGCTTCTGCAAAGGAGGCCCCTCGTCCCGTAGGCATTTTGTTCAAGGAGGTCATGATTCACTCTGGGTCTCCCAGGTAGAGAGCTTGGTTGATCTGGAAGTAGGCCCTCATAGCCTTCATCCATCAAGAGGCATCAGAGGGAAGGCCTGTGAAGTCTGCTGGGAGGGCAGCTTTGAGTTCGGAGGGCATAGTGGGTGAGGGGGGTCTGGACCAGTTGATTGGGCTGGGGGTTCGGGGTGGGGGTGGGCTAGGTTGACGAGGGGGTGGGCTAAGGTGACAAGGGGGTGGGCTAGGGTGACGAGGGGGTTGACTAGGTGATGGGATCGAGGGGCGAGGGGGAGTTTTTCCCACGAAAAATGGATCTATTGGAGTTCTGCTTGATCCGGCTAGTTGTTGAGGGAGTCGATACTTGGTGAGGTCGGGAAGATCAGAGTCTTCTTCCTCGGGTACTCGGTAGGACGTGGTGATTGTTTGTGGGTCCGACACCTGAGTAGGTGGGACCGAGGAGATACTTGATCTTTTGTTACACGAAGCATAGCACTGGAGATCTCAAGGGAAACGTTCGACTAGAGGCGATGCTCACAAGGAGACCGACTTCTCTAATGGAAGGTTTTTGAGAATCAAAGGATAGGACTTAGGACAAGACTAAGGATTGCTTGGGATGATGCAAGATATACGCTTGTATTGCGCAGATCAAGTATGGGAATATATCAATGAAGAGTACTAGACTTTTATAGCTATTGGACCAGTGCACGGACCATGGAAGGAGAAGAAACAATAGTGACTAATTGGTAAGAAATTGGATGGAAGGTCGAGGAACACTGGCTGACATAAGAGAGTTAGTGGGGAGGAGTTAGTCCGTAGAGATATTCATAGTGTAGCCGTGATCAGCGACGTGGAGACGAACTAGGAGAAGAGCGGAAGAACTGACTACTACTAGATATGCATTGGAGAGACGTCTAGATGGTTGATGTCTCCAGTTAGTCCAACGGGAAAAAGAGGTTACTAACAGTATACAATGAAATGGAAGGAAAACGGTAACAGTAACTTTCCCTAGCTTAGTCTACTCAATTCTACAAGCTCTAAGCCATCTCCTCGTCCCCTCGTCACTGTCTGTAATCAGCACACTAAGGCTAGGGAATCTTCCTGAGGCCTTCACTTTGAACCTTCATCCCTGACTCAAGGAAACCCCTTGGAGTCAACCCGCAGGCCATTTGGCATTGCTTCCGTTCAAGGCGTCCCCTCGAATGCATGTCTCCGAAGACTTCTGTCGGAACACCCAGAGTATCCTCCCTCATCTTCTCGCCCCTCCATAGCTCACTTTGAGTTCCCGCTGGTATTCCATAGCCCAGCATAACAAAAGACTAAGCTCTCCTTCAACGGACGACTTTCAGGTCGCTCCCTCTACCCGCTCCCACCTTCAGTCTGTACAGGGTGATTCCCTGGACAACCGCGCACCCCCCTCCTGCGATCAGCCTGTATGGGGTAAATCCCTGGGCACTATGTCACCATTAGCTCCCAGTGGTCCCTCCCTCGAGGTATGCCTGAACAAGGCCAGTCCTCCCCCAAACCCTTGTCACCCTCATCCCTCGAACACTCAGACCATGAGATCAACCCCACCTCTACCCAAGAGGAAGAAGAAACCGTCCACCTCACCCAAGGACTTGCCCAACACCTTAGAATTCCATGAGTACCTTCCCCTATGACTCCCACTCCCATTGCCATGCAACCAAGCATGTCTCTCCCTACCCAGCCTCCTAAGCTGCCCATACTCACAGGCTTCCCTCTCTCTCGCACATGCCCCACCATCGCTCCCATACCCACACCCTCAGCAACTATGTCTTCAAAGGAACTACGCCTTGGAGCCCCTGAACCCTTTGATGGGTCCTATGATAAATCCGAACAGTGGTTCAATGCTGTTCAGTTCTACCTCCTCGTCAACGCCGACGTCTATGACACCAATGTGAAGAAAATTGCATTCGCTCTTTCGCATATGACCAAAGGGTCTGCCGCCATCTGGGCCACTACCTTTAGACAGAAATGCTGCTCCACCGGGAACATCAACCTCGGAACCGTCGCTGCATTCACCACAGAGTTCCAAGCCACATTCAAACACCAAGACTCCATCGGGAATGCCATTGCCTGGCTATCCACCACCTGCATGGCCAAGAAGAAGGACAGATTCTCTCCTACCCTTCTCGACTACATCGCCATGTTCTGAAGCAAAGTCGCTGTAGCTCAGATCATGGACAATAACGTCCTCATCACCTACTTTGCTGCTGGACTACCCATGTCCATCATGTACAAAATCTACGTGATGGAAACTCCCCCTACCACTATCAAGGACTGGTACTCGAAGGCCACTCACTTTGACAACATGTGGAACCACACCCACAAAGTTGCCACAAGGACAGGTGCTGCCCAAGCCAAGGGGATCACCTTCACCCCAAAACCCAAAGCCAACCCCAACGTGATGGATGTAGACGTCGTCCGCACCATCACCAAACTAACTCCCAAAGAATGACAGCAGTGCATGAAGAATAATTTGTGCTTCCAATGCTGCCAAAGCGGCCACTCCTCCCAAAACTGTCCCATGTTTTCCCCACAGGTACCCCGGACCTCCCACCCACCTACCAAGAAGGTGGTGGAAATAGCTGACGAAGAAGAACTCCCTTGTCTCCAAGAGATCGAGGACAACGATGAAGATGAGGAATCGGTAAAGGCTGTGTTCCTCCAGGGTTTTTAGAAAGGAAGCCTACCTCAACATTAGCCCCTTCCTACATTGCATCTGTATTAGTAAAAGCTGTGACTAAATCAATGGTTATCCCTGTCCAAGTCATACGCTCCTCATACACGATGAAAACCGTCGACACTCGGGCGCTCATTGATAGTGGTGCCAATATCTCCTGCATCGACCATGGCTTTGTCGCCAAACATAAACTCCCTATGATGAAGCTCACCACCCCCGTCCTTGCCAAAAACACCAACAGAACCACCAACCACCAAGGAAAGATCACACATACGTGCTCTCTGTTCCTAAACATTGAAGAACTAGCGCAGAAAGTCCTCTTCCACGTCATGCACCTGGGACAAGATAACCTCATCCTCAGGCTTCCTTGGCTCTGCTCTGCCAACCCAAACATCAATTGGACAACCTGTACTCTGACCCTAGACGAGTCTATCGACCAGTCCAAACTCCTACACCACGAGCACAAGAAGGACCTTGAACGACACAACAAGGTCTACACCTTCCCTGTCCACGAACCCAACTCCATCCCTGTCTGGACTATCTCACACGACCACCTCTACAACTACCTTGACTGGGAAGTAGAGGAGAGATACCTCAATGTCGCCATCAAGAACTGGTCCATCTTCCGCATTATCTGCTGTGGGTCGAGATTCCTCCATGCCTCGCAGATCGCCAAGATCACCAAAGCCACTGAACTTGCCAAGGAGGAAGCCCTAGCGACCCCCAAGACTACTCTACCCCCCGAATACTCCGACTTCGAGACAGTCTTCTTCCAAGAGGCTGCCGACCACCTACCACCGTCACGACCTTACGACCATAAGATTGTGTTGAAACCTGACTTCTCCCCCAGTGTCAGGAAGATATACCCACTCTCCCCAGATGAGAAGACCACTGCAGACAAGTTCATTGATGAAAACCTTGCCGCTGGAAAAATCTCCCCCTCGAACTCGCCACAGGCATCTCCCTTCTTTTTTGTCCACAAAAAGGACAGAGAACTACGACCTTGCCAAGACTACCGAAAACTCAATGAGGCCACCATTCGAGATGCATACCCACTCTCCCTCATCTCCGAACTCATTGATAAACTGAAGGACACCCGCAAGTTCACCAAGTTCGACGTTCGATGGGGGTATAACAACATCCAGATCCCCCCAGAAGACAGATGGAAAGCTGCCTTCATCACTCACCACGGCCTCTTTCAACCAAATGTCATGTACTTCAGACTGACTAACTCCCCTGCCACCTTTCAAAGGTTCATGAACGACTCCTTCGGAGATATGATCACCGAAGGATGGCTCGTCATCTATATGGATGACCTCCTCATCTTCTCTCCAGATAACGATACTCACACCGATAGAATCCACCAAGTCCTCCAATGTATGATGGAGCTCAATCTCCACCTCAAGCTGGAGAAATGCAAATTTGCCACTGATGAAGTAGAGTACCTAGGACTCATCGTCAAACCTGGCCACATCGCCATGGACCCCATAAAACTCGAGGGCCTCTCTAAGTGGCCTGTCCTGACCACGGTAAAACAAGTCCGCTCCTTCCTTGGCTTCGCCAATTTCTATAGGCAATTCATCGAAGGCTACTCTACTATCGCCTGGCCTCTCATCGACCTCACCAAGAAGAACCAACCATGGCAATGGTCCCCTGAATGCCAACACACCTTTGAAATCCTCAAAAGCACATTCCTCTCCCAGCCGGTACTTCAACTCCCCAACTCTGGCACACAATTCGCCATCGCCACTGACGCCTCCAAATTCGCCTCAGGTGCTGTCCTCCAACAGCTCGACCCAAATGGAGAGTGGAAACCTTGCTCCTACATCTCCCAGTCATTCAACCCTGCCGAGCGTAACTATGACATCCACGACCGAGAACTTCTCGCCATCATGTGAGCCCTTTCTGCCTGGAGGCATTATCTTCATGGTGCCCCATTTCCCGTCAAGGTCTTCACTGACCATAAAAACCTCACCTACTTCCATAAACTCCAAGACCTCAACTGGCATCAGGCACGATGGCTTCTCGACCTCGCCGACTATGACCTCGAATTCTCCTACACTTCCGCAGCCAAACTCACTGCCCTGGACGCCCTATCCCGTCAACCTGACCTCGACTCCAAAGAAGCGGACAACACCACCGTCATGGTGCTCCCCGAGACTATGTTCGTCTCTACTGTCAACACCCTCCTTGCAAAACAGATTTCCGACAAATGTACTGTCGACCCCACGGCCCTCCAGGCCATCCAATCCTTATCCGCACCTCTCCCCACAACCTTCTGTGCCCAGTTCTCCCCTTGGCAATCCATCAATGGTGCCCTTACCTTCCACGGTCGCCTCTATGTTCCCCCCAACTTATGCCACATGGTTGTGGCCAAACACCACAATCATCCCACCACTGGACACCCAGGCTACCTGAAAACCCGCCAACTCGTCACCGCTGAATGTTGGTGGCTGGGCCTCGCTGCCCATGTCCATAACTATGTCGCCGGCTGTGCTGTCTGCCAGCAAAACAAAACCAACACCCACCCGACCACCCCACCTCTTTGTCCCATCCGCTCCTCCTGCACCCGTCCCTTCCAACAGATCTCCTGTGACTTGATCATGGACCTCCCCATCTCTGACGGTTTTGACAGTCTCCTGGTCGTGGTCAACCACAGCCTTATGAAGGGGGTAATTCTTTGCTCCACAAAGAAAACTGTCACCACCAATGGGATTGCCACCCTTTTCGCTCACAAGGTCTACTCCAGATACAGCCTTCCCGACAAAATCATCTCTGACTGAGGCCCTCAATTTGCCTCTGCATTCTCCAAGGAACTCGGAAGGATCCTCAATTACAAACTCGCGCTCTCCACCGCCTTTCACCCCCAAACCGACAGAGAAACAGAGAGGGTCAACCAAGAGATAGAAACCTACCTCCACATCATTTGTGGAGATGACCCCACCTTGTGGGCAGGTAAAATTTCCCTGGCCAAGTTCACACATAACCACCGACCCCACTCGGTCACTAACAAATCCCCATTCTTCCTCCTCATGGGTTACGAACCTAACCCTCTACCCACTCTAGTCCCCTCCACCAATGTCCCCACCGTCGAAACCTGACTCAAGGAGTTATCCTCCGCTCAAAACAAGGCACTTGCCTCCCACGAATTAGCTTGCCAAGTGATGGCCAATCGGAACAAACGACCTTTCTCCCCATTCAACAAAGGAGATAAGGTATGGCTCAAAGCCCGGAACCTCTGCCGGGAATTAGTCAACCCCAAATTCTCTCCAAAACAAAAGGGTCCCTTCGTTATCACTGACGTACTATCTCCAGTCTCTTATCGCCTTGCACTTCCCAAAACGTGGAAACTTCACCCCATGTTCCATGCTTCCCTCTTATCTCCCTATCGCGAAAATGCCATTTACAGCCCCCATTTCAAAAAGAACCCACCGGAACTCATTGGAGGACAAGCGGAGTATGAAATAGATAAGATCATATGTCATCATGGAGCTTCAGATAAATGCCACTATCTAGTCCGGTGGAAAGGTTACTCCGCCGATGATGACTCCTGGTTACCCGAAAAGGATCTCAAATGTGCACGGACCATCCTCCTCGCTTATAAGAAGGTCCACCCCCATACCTTCTCCCTCTAGATCCCCCTTCTCCTCTCTCTCTTACCCTCGTAGTCTACTAAAACAAAGTCATCAAAACAACTATGTCTTCCATCACTACCGTATTGTCCCTCTGTTCTTCTCCTCCCCTCTTGTCGCCCTTAGCTAACGAACAAAATGTCGTTCTCGCCAATGACCTACCTATAGATTTCCCTACTATAGCTTCGCACGCATCCACCATCTATGATCCCACAACGTCTTCCTCCTATGCTCCTTCCCCCGGATGGGGATCCCCAGCCGCTGGTCCCCCACACTGGGGAGACCACTCCCCCGAATTCCCTCCCATCTCACTCGCCACCATCATTCTGATGCCCATCCTTAGCATCAACGTCCCTATTAACGTGCACCACCTGTGCGAAGACTACCCCTCTTGCGATGACCTCCAGGAGCTCACGTCCACGTTGACCGACTCCCACCTGCTCATCCCAATGCAGTCTTTCATTGAAGACGCGTCCCTGCTGGAGCTCGTCTCCAAGCTTTACCTACAGATCGCTCACCTTGGTCTCATTCCCCCAAACCCCTCTGATGCTCAACAAGCTTGCCTTCACTCCATCTTGTCATCGATATACTGCGACGCTCACACAGTTTCCCTCCTTCTTGCCTACCAGCTCAGAGCCCTCGAGTTCTTCCAGGATCTTGACAGATACCTGAAGGAACACTCCTGATGCCAGGCTCAAAGAGCCAACTCCACCCCATCTGCATCCGCTTCCCCCCTCGCTCCCACAGAAATAGACTTCTTAGCCCGAGCCAAGGCCTTCTGGACTGGCAACGACAGGTCCACTCCCCTTCCCCTGTCTCACCCCCGCTATCGTGAGGCATGCTTCAAATGCCATCACCTCGGCCACTTTCGCACTGATTGCCAGGTCTACCAGTGCCCGCTCTGTCTTCAATTCTCGCTGGAACATTCGCAGCACTGCTGCCCCCTTCGACAACCTCCTCCACCCCCACATTTCTCCTCCTCCTCCAGGTTCTCCTGAGGAAACCGGTCGCCTGAACAGCTGTGCAACCATCGCACTCACCTGTCTCCTCCCCCGCATGCCGTACCACCACCACATCGTCACAACCACCAACCTTGTTGTCCCCACTCCCCTGTCGAGACCCACAACTATGGAGATGATCATGACGACGACATCTTTGATGACATAGCTTACACTAACATGACAGGCTCGCCCGGCATGAGCCATATCGACCTATGAGTTAGGTTCATCAGGAGTCTCACCCCTAGCACGGGGGTAATGTTACGATCCACAATGGATCGCCCTTTTTCCTTTTATTTCTTTTCCTCACTAAGTCCTCATTCATCTCTTGTTGTATCTTGGACTTAGGAACTCCATTTATGCCTTGAGTTCCACTTCCTCAGTTCCTTCCATTCCGCCTTATCTCAGAACCACTGTATTATTAGAAACTGACTCGTCATGACTCATCCTTATCGCTGGATAACTCACTCCTTATCTCGGACTCACTAAGAGTCCATTACCTAAGCATCTTGGCATATGTACTTATAGCGCCTCTCACCCTTGTAACTTTCCCTAGCTTAGTCTACTCAATTCTATGAGCTCTAAGCCATCTCCTCATCCCCTCATCACTGTCTGTAATCAGCACACTAAGGCTAGGGAACCTTCCCAAGGCCTTCACTTTGAACCTTTGTCCCTGACTCAAGGAAACCCCTTGGAGTCAACCCACAGGCTGTTTGGCATTGCTTCCATTCAAGGCATCCCCTCAAACGCATGTCTCTGAAGACTTCTGTCGGAACACCCGGAGTATCTTCCCTCGTCTTCTCACCCCTCTGTAGCTCACTTTGAGTTCCTGCTGGTATTCCATAGCCCAGCATAACAGATTGTAGATGGGACCCTTTATGAAGGGAACTGGAGGCCACAGATGCATCAACGTGCATTCAACAAATGCACTCAACTAGGATGCTGCATGCCCAGATTCTGCTTGAGTTGCGTGAACATTGGTAGTATAGAATTTTGTCCAGCCTGGGGATCTACAGATTTATTAGTCGAAGTAGGGTATATTTATCTTACTGAACTCGGGATACCTGTCACCAGCATGCAGGTTCACAGATTTTAAATGGATATTATAATGCCTAGACTCAGGCCACTAGTACAATATAATATCGGGAACCAACTGAAACAGTAATAGACCCCTGTCCACTAAGTTACACACATCGAGACCTTCCATCACACTCAAAAGTAAATCCTCCAATAATTTGATAATTGTGCAGATTGACTTTGAGAGGGGACACTGTAAGGCAGGTTCCCAATGTTGCTCAGTAGGTGTAATCTTGTTCAGCCATTTTTCGAGTTCTTCAATGGCAGTAAGCATGTCGGAGATCCCTTTGTAATATCACCAGAAGCGATGAAGGCACCACAAAGAACTTGAATTTTCTGGTGAGAGGATGGTCCAATGTATCTTTTGAGGTCCGCTTTGATGGAAGACTCAGGATCTGCATGCTTGCTTGTTGACCAGACTTTGGTAAGCATGATTTGAGCTTGAGAATTGCAATAAGAAACATACCAAATGGCCTGAAGTGACAAGTTTTTCGAGTTGAGAGGTCGTCCTGGTCTAAAGTGCTCATAAGAAATTGAAGCGGGATGTCAACAAGTATGAACTGACCAACGTGATAAGATCTGATTTTTTGCAGAAGGATTTTCTATGGGTTGAGAACATTTTGGCTTTGTCCACTCAACAGACTGAACTACCCTGCCCCATCTCTCAGTGCGGTTCTTGTTGATTGTTTCTCAGTTCCTTTGGAAGATCAGTTGTCATAGTAGATATGATAGCAATTCAAGTAGGAAGATACTTCGCATAGTATGCTGCTCAATAGCTTCAAGCAGCCAGGACTCTTTCCTCTGGGGTACTGTATTTTTTGGGACAAGCCATTGAGGGTGATTGGCAACTACTACTATTGTGCTATTGTTGTGAGATGATGAGAAATGAGAGAATAATGAGGAAACTAAAGTGGCATACCAAAATTAGTATCACCTCAGATCACTTTCGTGTATGGTGGTAGGTCATACATCAGCATTGCTATACAATCTTGTGTGCGAGTTTAGCTGAGTTTTGTGCTAGTACAGTGGTAGGAGATTTATTCACATATTATCTTCACTTGCAACTGACTGGTTAAGATGTCTTGCAACATTTCAGAGGCTCAAGTTCATCCAGCATGAACATTTCTGTCACCTCCAATGTTGACTCATATTCTGTATTTCAGCACTAACTTAGTGCATAGCCGCTTCACAGTACCAAGGCCATCCTGGGCCGGTTGTGCAGTTGTGGCTGTGATGCGGCTAAGCACTTTCAATGCTGATCAAGATCTATGACCCATAGATGCTGATCTCCAGTTGACAGCCAAGTTAACATCTGGTGTGTTAGCATGGAATCACACTTGATATATGGCAAATCATGAAATCATATAGGTCAATCATTAACTTAAGGGGCAAATATTAATACAGCCATTCCTGGGCTGATCTCATAGGCAATCAGTATTTCCACTTTCGTTCAATACTGCACATATCCAAGGACTACAAGAAGATACAGGAGGGGCATTGGAAATGGGGAACTTCATAGTTGGGGAAGGACTATCAGAAGGTGCATGTTCCTTGGTATTGGCAGCAAGAATGTGGCCATCTAAGATCGCTGAGGCCTCCGAGGGTGTATCCAAAGTGTCACAGTGGGGGGAAACCAAAGAGGATGGCTACAGCTTGATCATTGGCTCCCATTGCCATGACAACATGGTGCTCATCACTCAGGGTGCTCAAGCGGTCCATTTCGGCCATAACCGGTGACCATTCAACCTGCGAATATACACTGGCAGCAGCATGCCCAATGCCATAGAGGCTGCACACCCGGCAGGTGTGTTTATGAATTCAAATTCAGTTGCTCATTGTGACGTCAGGTGATGAATGATCCAGTGTGACTTTGGCATGTTCAAGTTGCCAACCTTCCTTAGTATGTCTCTCTTGCAAAATGCGCACTCATCCACTATAGCACCCTCATCAGAGATCCTACAATGATGAATCTTGGAGCTGACAATGTTCAAGCAAATGGGATGACAGCAAGCGGTGAGTGCACTTGGTTTTTCAGTGCTCATTCGATTTGTGGACTCAGGATCTATTTGTTTCAGGCTTGCAGGCATTGCTTGGTAGAGAAAAATTGAAATTTAAGGCAGTGCGAGGATTCAAGGTTCATCACAAGCAAAGCACCAGTCGGATCTCCATGGGACACCATATGAAGATTGTATCGGACAAGTCAGGTGAGCTACACCTTATCAAAAAACTCTACAAGTCCTTCCTAGCTGGATGTCTGAGTCAGGTTCTGTGTAGTTCCCAGCTACCATCCATGCACTCTCAGGATCCTGAGCCAGCCAGCAGTCCTCTATATGATGACAATGACAACTTCCCAGCGTGTGTTAAAGACCATGCCCCACAGCTGTACCCTCTATCAGTGAGTCTTGCATTGATATCTTCCTTCTCACACTGTGATGTTCCCTCTCAGGACAACCTGCTCCTCAATTGGATGGAGCAGGATCATGAAGATTTCCTTCTTGAGCTGATATGCTTGGAAGGACGATGTGGACTCAGAGTTGCTTCTTCAAGTTGCACAATTTGCAAAATACATCCTGCGAGTTACAGCTGTAATGACTGTCTCACCCTTGATCTGTATTGCAGAGAGTGCATCCTATCAAGGCATGGAACTCAGCCCCTGCATAACATCAAGGTAATTTCATTATGGGAAATATGGCGACCTCTCTGACTAATCCAATTTTGGATAGGCATGGCAGGATACATACTGGATTTGTACGTTGCTCAAAGAGCTTGGTTTGGTAATACAACTCGGACATAGGTTGGGCAAGCCATGTGTGTTGCCTAAGGCCCCACATTCAGACGACTTTGTCATCGTTCACAGAAATGGGATCCACTCTGTGACACTACATTTTTGTGGCTGCAAAACTGCCAACATTCCATTCAAGCAATTGCTTCAATATTGCCTGTTTCCAGCCAGTATGGACCAACCGCGTACTGCAGCCACCTTCAGTGTTTTGGAAGAATACCATCTACTTTCACTTGAGTCAAAAATCTCGGCCCATCACTTCTACAATTCGCTTGCTTGTCATAACAATAATACAGGCTTATCTCCACCGAAGGTAATGAATTTATCCATAAGGCTATATTTGAAACTGATGGTAACTAATTAGGATCAATACAAGCAATTCATGAGGATGGCGTGCAAGTGGTGCCACCTGAAAATGCTCAAACGTTCGGGATGAGGTCACGACCCTAGCGGAGTGGATGGCACCAAAGAGGAACAGTGTTGTGTTGTTTGCCCTGCTTGCCCTCAGCCTGGAATAAATCTACCAGAGGACTGGGATAAGACACCAAAAGTCAATGAGTAAGTGAATCCTACTACACAGGAACCAGTACTGACCCAACCAAGTTGGCTGTATGCACTATTTATAGCAATTGATGCCAACTTCTGGTTGAAGTGGAGGGCCATGTTGAAGGATTTGGTTGATCCAAGTCTGAGTAAGGGTTGGTCCTACTTCGTCGAGGAGTTGTCATACAAGCTCTACCTGAATGAAAAATCCAACATTTGGCAAGAGGTATTGTGATCTCTTCTTGGTGTGAGTGCATCTGATCATTTTCCATAGAAAAGCATGTGCTCAAGTCATGATGCTGTAAACAATGCAGATACCAAGTCTTCTAAGGGTCTCGCAGCAACTGGCATTGGAAGCATCTGCTGTGCATGTCATGAAATGAAGCTCCCTGGGAGTGTTGGTGATCTGCAGAAGGGAGAACGGTGCGTGTATTGCAAGGAATGTACTGTTCTTTTGCATTTTACAGTTCAACTTACAGGTACGTCAACATGGACTATCTGTTCTTCTCGACACTGTGGAACACCTCCCTCAAGACATTCAATGTGTCCTATGACATCGCTTGTCAGTGGAGTCACCATCTTTGGGAACAGATGGACATATTGCTGCATCCCTTGCATTTTCCTTATGAAGAGAAGAAGGTCACATTTTTCATCCCCAAGTTCCATCTCCTAGCCCATATTGCTGAGTGCCAATGGAAGTATTCACTCAACTTCATGAATGGCATTGCTAGAATGGACGGTGAGGCACCAGAGCATGGTTGGTCAACACTCAATGCTGCTGCATCAAGCACAAAGGAAATGGGCCCTGGCCATCATCACAATATCCTTGATGATCTCATGGGTGATGGAAATTGGAAAAAGCTAATCGGTCTCAGTGAGTTAATCAGAAAGTTTGACTTATGATGAACTGTTTAACTGAGATACAGGTGAATCCATTCTCTCCAAGATAAATGAAGCTGTTCCCAAGCGAAATGAACACAAGGAAGACTTACGAGAGTTTGAGGTGTCACTCGCTGGGCAATACAAAGTACAACTTGCACAATGGAAGCATGATGTGGAAGCTTGGGAAGCTGACCAGTCAAGGTCCAACCCATTTGAAATCAAGTCCAATGGTAGGTATATCATGCCCATAACAAATTGTGTCATACTCAAAGTATTCACATGTTAGCTATCACACAAGCAAGCATATGTCTGCAGTTGGCCAGGGAGGAGGCTATCCGTGTTGCTGCAGTCAATATGCCCGTTATTCATTCTGATGTCTCTGCAGGCCAACTCATCAGTGCAGGCCTTGACTTGGAGGAACAGCAGTGAGTAGCTCATGTTTTTCATTGGTGCTTCACTTATCCTACATCCAAGATGCTGTCTTCAACTGGACCTCAAGAATATTGGTACACATGCTATGGATCAACAGAACACAAAGCTCCAGCAACAGAGTAATGCACTCTTACAATGTATCAACGCCTGGAAAAACATCCAGATCCTATACATGCCATGTGTTGCATCTCTACATGCCATGCAAGAAAGCCCCCAATCCAGTGACGACGTCCCCCGACCTGAACAAATACATCTCTTATTACCATCGGCACTGGGGACTCACATACCATGCAACAAATCTCTTTGGAAAATTGAGTGGAGGCTCCAAGTGGGTCAAGCCCATGATGCACTCAAAGAACTCTGCCAGGCCCTGCGGTCTCGTTCATATATGCTATGATTCAAAGACAGATTTTTGCAAGGACAAGGCACAAATACCCATGCATGAAATAGTCTGAAATCTATCAATGCAAAGGTGGATGCAAGCACAGCAAAATATTGTGCTGCCCACTGCACCTTGGTTTACTTATCACAAGTCTTGCAAAAGGCTGGTTGGCAAACCAGTTTGCGTGTGCTCAAAGATGAAGATATACATCCGATGACAGAAGGAACAGAAGATAGGGCGAGCGAGGGGAGGAGGCGTCTCTCTTGGATCTGGATAGTGTGTGGGTACAGTGAAGGGAAGATTGAGGAGGAAGGCGATCAAGAGCTACTGGAAGGTATGTCGAACTGCTCAACATGCACAGAAAATTAATTAGATCTTAGCCATCCATCTCAAATGGTGCAAAAGTAGGGCCCAAGCACACCGATGGGCAGAGGAGGTCACACTTTTGGTGGAAGAACAACAATGTGTTTTGCAATTCCTTCGCTGGCAAGAGGGATGATGGTTAGGTAAAAAATCCCTCATCAAGACAAGCGATCCAGCACTTCAGGAAGAACTGGAAGCATATGCCTTGTGACAGGCTGCCATCCGAAACAAGTTGTGGAAACACTTTTCCCATTTGTGGCGAGACTCAGAAGAGTACATGGAAATCAGATCTCAAACTAACCGTAGTATTGCAAAAGATCCTTCTTTCAGGCCAGAAATTGTAACTTCCTATAGTGGTGATATGTAGCATGCAGATCCATAGTAATCTATCCAAATCAAAAGCTCTACTATGCTTTGATTGTTCCCACTGGCAGCAACGAGTGCATCGTGATGGTCCAAGTACTTGTACCCAGCAAAGTCCATGTCCAGTCTGTTACAGTGACATGTGATTAATAGGTACACTTGACTCAATGGGAATGGTCCTAGTCTTGCAAATGATGCATCATCGAGCACAGAATCACCCCATAGTACTGATATGTAGGGTCTAACTAGATTTCAGATTGGAA
>JBBPLO010000699.1:0-15808 GCA_038089835.1 Retiboletus flavoniger | reverse complement strand
CTCGTCGCGATCCTCGTCGTTGTTCACAACATCGAGCGCGACACCTCCAAACTTCCGAACTCCGGCCTCCGAAATCGGGGCACCAATTCTGAGCAAAGGCGCACCACATACGGTGAAGCCAAGCCCCAGCCCCCAGCATAACTCCGAAGTTTCGGAGTTAGCTCCGGAGTTGACCCGGTCTTAACAGAAGTAGGCAATGGGTTGGAGGTTGCCGTTCGTGTCTGCCTGCATGAGGACAGCGCTGGCAGCAAGGAGGGAGGCGTCGGTCATGAGGGAAAAGGGGCGATTGACGTCAGGTAAGGTGAGGACAGGGGCGGAACAGAAGGAGGTTTTCAGGGAGTCAAAGGCGCATTGTTGGAGGGGGGACCATACCCACGGTTGGTCTTTTCAGGTGAGGAGGGTGAGGGGGGCGATGATGTTGGAGTAGTTGGCGATGAATTTTTGATAGTAATTGGCGATGAATTTTTGATAGTAATTGGCGAATCTGAGGAAAGAGCGGATGCCAGTGACCGAGGAGGGGTTCTTCCAGTCTTGGATTGCGGAGAGTTTGGAGGGGTCCATCCAAATGACTCCTTGGCCGATGATCAGCCTGAGGTATTCCATGGTGGGGGAGTCAAAGGTACATTTGGAGATTTTCAAGGATAGGCCGTGTTCGCATAAGTGTTGAAGTACACGGCGGGTGCGATCGTGGTGTGTGTCGAGGGTGCCTTTGGTGTGGATTCCGATGTCATCCATGTAGATCTTCAGCCACCGTTCTGCAATCATATCGGCGAAGATGTCATTCATGAAGGCTTGGAAGGTGGAGGGGGCATTGCAGAAGCCGAAGAACATGATGGTCGGTTCAAAGAGGCCTCATTCTGTTATGAATGCAGCCTTCCACTGGTCCTCTTGCCGAATGTGGATGTTGTTGTATCCCCACTGAATGTCAACTTTGGTGAACCAGTTCGCGTCTCACATATCATCGATCAGATTGGAGATGAGGGGTAGGGGGTACGCATTATGGATGGTGTGGCTGTTTAGGTAGCGGTAGTCCTGGCATGGTCTGAGGGATCCGTCCTTTTTGGGGACGAAGAAGAAAGGGGATGCTTGGAGGGACTTGGAGGGGACAATTCGACCAGTTTTGAGGTGTTTGTCAATGAACTCTTTGCATGCAATCTTTTCGGCAGGGTTCAGGGAATAGACCTTGGCGATTTTTGGGATGAAAGATTCTTTTAGGTCGATGGCATGGTCATAGGGGCGGTGTGGGGGTAGAACGTTGTGGGTAGCTTCTGCAAAGACGTCGACGAAGTCTTGGCAAAAGGTGGGGATTGGGACTTCCTTGGGGGGCAGTCGTAGGGCGATTTCCGTGGAGAGGGTGGTTTTGTTGATCTCAGGTGCATTGTCCTTCTGGGGAGGGTGCTCACGAAGAGACCTCTCTACCCTCTGGGGGCAAGCAGTGGAGATAGTGACAGTTCTAGAGATCCAATCGATGGAGGGATTCCACTTGATTAACCACGGGAGTCCAAGGATGACCTGTGGCGTTTTTTGTCAGAGGACAAAGAGGGTTTCATAGTGTGAGAAATTGTTGCAAGTGATGGGGAGGTTTGCTGTCCATTGGATGGTTCCGGCGTGGTTGGTGGTTCCGTCTACATTGTAGGCGACGATGGGGTGGTCGAGACATTTTAGTTTGACAGGAAGGGTTCGTAGGAGTTGTGGGTCAATGAAGTTTCCAGTCGCTCCAGAGTCAATGAGGGTGGTGGTTTCGATGATTCCATGTAAGGAGATGGGAAGTCGTAGGGTTCTATTGTTTTTGGAAGCTACGAATACATGGTGGGTAACTAGAGAAGAGGACATCGAGGCGACTTCTCTTTTCAAAAATCCTTGGCCTTCTGGACATTGGCGAAATTGATGGTATTGACTTCCTCCATAGAGATGATCGGGGGGGTTTTGTCATAGCACATCTTGAGTACAGAAAGTATCTTGCTCTCATTTTTCCCTGAGGTTTGGAGGGAGTTCACGTACTGTTGGAGTGATGAAGGTGGGGGCATTGGGGTAGGTGAAACAATTGCAGGGGTGGTGACAGTGGTTCGGACGTGAGGGGGACGTGAGGGGGGACAACTAGGGGTGGTGTGTCTGCAGTTCTGAGCATTGTGTCCAGTCGCCCTGCAGCAGAAGCATCGTCCTTCTTTGATGCATTTGGCACGTTCCACGGGGGTGAGTTTGGTAAGGTTAACTGCATCCACATCCATGGCATTGGGGTCACGAGGGGATCTAGGGGAAGAGAATGCGGAGGGAGTGTTTCCAAGGCAAAGGGCCTGGATCCTCATCTTCTGGGCATGGAAAGTTTTGGCTTTGGTTACCCACTCTTCAACAGTGGTGGGGACTGTTGCCATGGAGAGGATCATGGCAGTGATTTGTTGGTCAAGTCCGAGGGCAAAGTGGTTGATGAGGGTGGTCTCATCAGTGATGTCAGACTTCCCAGCTAGATTTTGGAAGTCGGTGATGTATTGTTGGAAGCCATCCCCTGTCCGAGTGGTCTTCTGGCGGAGTTTGGCTAATTCGAACCGGGCGTTGGCCTTGACGTCATAGGGGAAGAAGGTGGTTTCGAAGTTGGTGACAAATTCCACAAAGGTTTTTCCAGTGGTGATGGTCATGTCAGCCATCTTGTCATACCAGGACTTGGCGAAGGAAGCTCCTCTTCCTTCGGGCATTTTGTTTAGTGTGGTCATGATGTGCACTTCGTCAGGGTATAAGGCGTCGTTTAAGACAAAATAGGCTCTCATGGCTTTGATCCATCGGGAAGCGTCAGCGGACTTTCCTGAGAAGTCGGCTGGAAGGGCTGCTTTAAGTTCAGTTCTGTGGGTCGACATTGGTGGACTGTGGTGGGGGATTGGACTAGGGCAATGAGGGGGTGGGCTCAGTTGACGAGGGGGTGGGCTAGGGTGACAAGGGGGTGGACTTGGTTGGCGAGGGAATGGACTGGGGTGACGAGGGAGCAGGTTTGGTTGACGAGGGGGTGGACTAGGGTGATGAGGGGTGGGGGTTCTCAGGGTTCTGGTTTGGGGAGCATACGAGGGGTTGAGGAGTGGGGTTCTGCTAGATCCAGCAACCCGTCTGGAAGATGTCTGGTACTTGGTGAGATCAGGGAGGTCAGAGTCAGATTCTTCCGGGGGTCGGTATGACGTGGTGGGAAGATGGTAGGTCCTTCACCTGAGTAGGTGGGACCGAGGATATTCTTGTTCTTTTGTTATGCGAAGCGTACCAACAAGGCCTCTAGGTAATCTTGAGTGGCTAAGGCGATACTCATGAAGAGACCGACGTCTTAGGGACTCAAGAATAGATCGAGGAGACAAGGTTTACTAGGGGAAAGCCTAGTAAAAGACTCGGAGTAACACTTGATAATATGCGTAGATTGTGCAGAACAAGAATGTGGAATACATGGTACAGAAGACTATTTATAGTACAAGCACAGTGCACAGACCATGAGATAAGATGAACTAAAAGGTGACGATTAGGCACAAGAGAGCCTAATTAGAAGTGATAGTGTTCAAGATCGAGAGACCGAAGATAACTAGACCTAGGCCCTCCGATAAGCAGATAGGCCTGTCGTGGACAATAAGACATGACCCGTTGATAGGAGAAGAAATGGAAGAAAACCATAATGAGTAGAATACAATGAGAAGGAAAGAAAATTGTAACAGGTTGCTCCTCTCACCCGCTCCCGCCTTCGGTCTGCACAGGGTGATTCCCTGGACAACCATGCACCCCTCTCCCACAATCAGCCTGCATGGGGTGATTCCCTAGGCACTGCGTCACCATTAGTTCCCACTGGTTCCTTCCCTGAGGCACATCCGAACAAGGCCAATCCTCCCCTGAACCCTCATCCCCCTTGTCCCTCGAACACTCGGACCCCAACGTCAACCCCACCTCTATCCAAGAGGAAGACGAAACCATCCACCTCGCCCAAGGACTTGCCCACCACCTTAGTATTCCGCAAGTTCCTTCCCCTGAGACTTCCACTCCCATTGCCGTGCAACCAAGTGTGTCTCTCCCTACCAGACCTAGTAAACCGCCTACCCTCACAGGCTTCCCTCTCGCTCGTATGCATCCCACCATCGTGCCCTTGCCCTCGCCCCCACCAACCATGTCCTCAAAGGAACTACACCTTGGAGCCCCTGAATCCTTCGATGGGTCCTACGATAAATCTGAACAGTGGTTCAACACTGTCCAATTCTACCTCCTCATCAACACCAACGTCTACGACACCGATGCAAAGAAGATCGTGTTTGCTTTTTCACATATGACCAAAGGATCCGCCGCCATCTGGGCAGCAATCTTCCGACAGAAATGTTTCTCTGCCAGAACAATCAACCTAGGAATGGTTGCCGCCTTCACCATGGAGTTCTTGGCTGCCTTCAAGCACCAAGACTTGATTGGAAATGCCATCGCCTGGCTTTCCACCACCAGGATGCAAAATAAGAAGGACGGGTTCTCCCTGACCATCCTTAACTACATCGCTACCTTCCACAGCAAAGTCGCCATTGCCCAGATTATGGATGACAACGTCCTCATCGCCTACTTTGCAGCAGGCTTACCCTCGTCCATTATGTACAAAATCTATGCGATGGAAACACCCCCGACCACCATCTCCAACTGGTACTTGAAGGCCATGCACTTCGACAACATGTGGAACCACGCCCATGAAGTCGCCTTCAGATCTGGAGCCACCTGTGCCAAAGACATCTCGTTTACCCCAAAACCCCGAGTCGACCCCAATGCCATGGACATTGACGTTGTCCAAACCATCACCAAGATGACCCCGAAGAGAAACAGCAATGTATTAAAAACAACCTCTGTTTCCGGTGCCGCCAAAGTGGCCACTCTTCCCAGAACTGCCCGGCCTTCTCCCCACAGATCCCAAAGGCCTCTCGCCCACCTACCAAGAAGGTGGCGGAGGTAGCTGATGATGAAGACCTACCTCGCCTCCAAGAGGTCGAGGATGACAGTGAAGACAAAGAATCGGTCAAAGCTGTATTCCTTCAGGATTTTTAGAAAGGAAGCCTACCTCGACGTTAGCACCTTCCTACATTGCCTCTGTACTAGTAAAAGCTGTGACAAAATCTATGATCATCCTGGTCCAAGTCATATGCCCCTCGTACACCCTGAAAACCGTCGATACCAGAGCACTCGTTGATAGCGACGCTAGTATCTCCTGCATCGACTATGGCTTCGTCGCCAAACACAAACTCCCCCTGACGAAGCTCACATGCCCCATCCTTGCCAAGAACATGGATGGAACTACCAACCACCGAGGAAAGATCACCCACATGTGCTCTCTATTCCTTAACATCGAAGGACTTGCCCAGAAGGTCCTCTTCCACGTTATGCACCTGGGACGAGACAACCTCATCCTGGGACTCCCATGGCTTCACACTGCCAACCCAAAAGTCGATTGGACCACTTGCACCCTAACCCTGGACGAATCCATCGACCAGTCCACCCTTCTCCACCATGAACATAAGAAGGACCTCAAATGACACAACAAGGTCTACACCTTCCCGGTACATGAACCCGACTCCATACCTGTTCGAACCATCTCCCATGACCACCTCCACAACTACCTTGACTGGGAAGTGGAGGAAAGATACCTCAATGTTGCCATACACAACTGATCCGCTTTCTGCATCATCTGTTGCGGATCCCAATTCCTTCGTGCCTCCCAGATAGCCAAAATCACTAAAGCTACCAAACTTGCCAAGGAAGAAGCCCTCACAGCTCCTAAAGCCTCCCTACCTCCAGAGTATGAAGAATTCAAGTTGGTCTTCTCCCAAGAGGTGGCAGACCACCTTCCCCCATCTTGACCCTATGACCACAAAATCTCCCTGAAGCCCGACTTCACCCCCACCATCAGGAAGATCTACCCTCTCTCGCCCGACGAAAAAATCGCTGCCGACAAGTTTATCGATGAAAATCTTGCCACTGGAAAGATTTCCCCTTCCAAATCCCCCCAAGCGTCCCCCTTCTTTTTCGTACACAAGAAAGACGGAGGACTACGCCCCTGTCAAGATTACTGAAAGCTCAATGAAGCAACCATCCATGACGCCTACCTGCTTCCCCTCATATCCGAACTTATCGACAAGCTCAAGGACGCCCACAAATTCACCAAGTTTGATGTCCGATGGGGGTACAACAACATCCAAATCACCCCCGAAGACTGTTGGAGCCACCTTCATAACCCATCGCGGCCTCTTTGAACCGAACGTCATGTACTTCGGACTTACCAACTCCCCTGCCACTTTCCAATGCTTCATGAACGACTCCTTCGGAGACATGATCGCCGAAGGGTGGCTCATCATTTATATGGATGACCTCCTTATCTTCTCTGCCGACAAAACCACTCACACCAACAGAACTCACCGCATCCTCCAACGCATGACCGAACTTGACCTCCACCTCAAACTCGAGAAGTGCAAGTTCGCCACGGACAAGGTGGAATACCTTGGCCTCATCGTCAAACCGGGTCACATCACCATGGACCCTGTCAAACTAGAAGGGATCGCCAAGTGGCCTGTACCGACCACCTTGAAACAAGTTCACTCCTTTCTGGGGTTTGCTAACTTCTATAGGCATTTCATCCAAGATTACTCCACCACCGCCCGACCCCTAATCGACCTTACCAAGAAAAATCAACCCTGGGAATGGTCCCCCACATGTCAAACCACCTTTGACACCCTCAAAGATACCTTCCAATCCCAACCCATTCTACAACTCCCCAACACTGGCGCCCAATTTGCCATCGCCACCGACGCCTCCAAATTCGCCTCGGGCACCATCCTCCAACAGCTCGACCCCAACAGGGAGTGGAAACCCTGCTCCTACATCTCCCAGTCGTTCAATCCAGCTGAACAAAACTACGACGTCCATGACCGCGAACTCCTCGCCATCATGCATGCCCTTGCCACCTGGCGCCACTACCTCCGAGGCACCCCCTTCCCTGTCAAGGTCTTCACCGACCACCAGAATCTTACCTACTTCCGCAAACCCCAAGACCTCAACCGGCGCCAAGCATGCTGGCTCCTTGATCTCGCCAACTATGACCTTGAATTCTCCTACACTCCCGCTGCCAAGCTCGCCACCCCTGATGCCCTCTCCCGTCGTCCTGACCACGACTTCCATGAAATGGACAACTCCTCCATCACACTCCTCCCCGAAACAGCCTTTGTCGCAGCGGTTGACACCCTCCTCGCCAAACAAATCTCAGATGAGTGCACCATCGACCCCACTGCCCTCCAAGCTATCCAATCTCTCTCTGTGCCTCTCCCCACATCCTTCCATACCCATTTCTCCCCTTGGCAGTCGATCAACGGAGCCCTCACCTTCCATGGCCACCTCTACATTCCCCCCAATTCCCGCTGAGCAGTCCTGGCCAAACACCACGACCACCCCACTGCCGGTCACCCCGGCTACTTGAAAACTCGCCAACTCGTCACTGCTGAATGCTGGTGGCCCGGCCTCATGGCCCATGTCCACAACTACATCTCTGGCTGTGCTGTATGCCAGCAAACCAAAACCAACACCCACCCGACCACACCACCTCTCACACCCATCCGCTCCTCCTGCACCCGACCCTTTCAACAGATCTCCTGCGATCTCATCACTGACCTCCCCATCTCTGACGGCTTTGATAGTCTCCTGGTCGTGGTCGACCACGGCCTTACTAAGGGGGTAATTCTCTGCCCCATAAAGAAAACCATCACCGCCAATGGAATCACCACTCTGTTTGCCCACAAAGTTTACTCTAGGTATGGACTCCCTGACAAGATCATCTCAGACCAAGGCCCCCAGTTCGCCTCTGCCTTCTCCAAGGAGCTTGGAAGGATCCTCAACTACAAGCTCGCCCTCTCCACCGCCTTTCACCCCCAGACTGATGGGGAAATCAAACAAGTCAACCAGGAAGTGGAGACCTATCTCCACATCTTCTGTGGTGACGACCCCACCTCGTGGGCCAGTAAGATTTCCTTAGCCAAGTTCACCCATAATCACTGCCCTCACTCGGTCACTAATAAATCCCCGTTCTTCCTCCTCATGGGCTATGAACCTAACCCTCTGCCCACTCTAGTCCTGACCACCAACGTCCCCGCTGTCGAAACCTGGCTCAAAGAACTCTCCTCCACCCAAAACGAAGCCCTTGCTTCCCACGAACTGGTACATCAAGTGATGGCCAGCCAGAACAAACGACCCTTTACCCCTTTTAGTAAAGGAGATAAGGTATGGCTCAAGGCACGAAACCTCTGCTGGGAACTAGCCAACCTCAAATTCGCTCCCAAAAGAGAAGGACCCTTTGTTATCACTGACATCTTATCCCCTGTCTCTTATCGCCTAGCACTTCCCAAAATGTGGAAACTCCACCCCACGTTCCATGCTTCTCTCTTATTGCCCTATTGCCAAAATGCTGTTTATGGCCCCCATTTCAAAAAGAACCTGCCGGAGCTTATCAGCAGACAAGCGGAGTACAAAGTAGAAAAGATCATATGTCACCACAGTGCTTCAGATAAGCACCACTATCTAGTCCGGTGGAAAGGTTACTCCGCTGATGATGACTCCTGGCTTCCCGAAAAAGATCTCAGGAATGCACGGACCACCCTCCTCGCCTATAAGAAGGCACACCCTCACGCCTTTCCTCCTTAGCCCCTCTTCCTCTCTCCCCTTGTAGACTACCAGAAACAAAAGAAACCGCCAAAAGAATGTCTTCCATTACTACCATATTGTCCCTCCACTCTTCTCCCCCTCTCTTGTCTCCCCTCGCTGATGAACGTAACGTTGTCCTTGCAGACGACTTACCCATAGACTTTCCTACTATAGATTCGCACACATCCACCATATATGACCCTCTGACATCATCCTCCCGTGCTCCCTCCCCTGGCTGGGGATCCCCCTCCGCTGGTCCCCCATGTTGGGGAGACCGCTCTCCCAAGCTCCCACCCGTCTCACTTGCCACTGTCCTCCTGATGCCCATCCTGAGCATCGATGTCCCTATCAACGTGCATCGCTTGTGTGAAGACTACCCCTCTCAGGATGACCTACAAGAGCTTGTGTCGGCGCTGACTGACTCCCACCTCCTCATCCCTATGCAGTCCTTCGTCAAGGATGCATCCCCCCTGGAGCTCGTCTCCAAACTCTACCTGCAGATCGCCCGCCTCGGCCTCATTCCCCCCAATCCCTCTGATGCACAACGTGCCTGCCTCCACTCAGTCCTCTCCTCGATCTACTGAGATGTGCGCGCCATATCCCTCCTCCTAGCCTACCAGCTTGGAGCCCTTGAGTTCTTCCAAGACCTTGACAGGTACCTGAAAGAACACTCTGAACAACAGGCTTGCCGAGCCAACTCCACCCCATCCGTGTCTGCCTCCCCTCTTGACCCTGCCGAAATAGACTTCTTAGCCCGAGCAGAAGCCTTTTGGACCAGCAATGACAGCATGACTCCCCTCCTGGAGTCTCACCCCAGATACTGCCAGGCGTGTTTCCACTGCCACCACCTCGGCCACTTTCGAGCCAACTGCCAGGTCTACCAGTGCCCGCTCTGTCTCACTTTCGCCCCGGGTCACACCCAACAACACTGTCCCCTCCATTGACCTCCACCCCCTCCTCACTTCTCCTCGTCTTCTGGATCATCCCAAGGGAATCGTTCCCCGGAACACCGCTGTAACCGCAGGACTCACCCGTCTCCTCCCCTGCATCCCACACCACCACTGCATAGTCACAACCGCCAACCTCATCGTCACTGCTCCCCTGTCGAGGTCCATAACTACGGAGATGACGACATTGACAACGTCTTTGATGACGTCGCTTACGCTAACATGATGGGTTCCCCTGGTGCAGGGTACATCAATCTTTGAGGAAGGTTCATCAGAGCCTCACCCCTAGCACGGGGGTAATGTTATGATCCATGGTGGATCACCTTTTCTCCTCTTTCTTTTTCTCTATTTCTCTACTTAGCTAAGTCCTCATCTGTCTCCTGCCTTATCTCGGACTTAGGAACTCTGTTTACACCCCAAGTTCCGCCTTCCCGGTTCCTCCCTATCTCTCTTATCTCGGAACTGACTGTATTATTAGAACTGACTCGTCGTGACTCATCCTTATCTACTGCAGATGACTCACTCCTTATCTTGAGCTTACTAGAAGCCCATTACCCAAGCCTCTTGGCATATGTACTTATACCACTCCACCTGCTTGTACTTCCCTTAGCTTAGTCTACTCAATTCTACGAGCTCTAAGCCACTCCTCGCTCCCCTTGTCACTGTCTGTTATCAGCACACTATGGCTAAGGGATTCCCCTAAGGCTGTCACCTTGTAACCTTGTCCCGGACTTAAGGAGAACCCTTGAAGTCCAACCACGGGTCGTTTGACGTCACCTCCCTTCAAGGAGCCCCCTTGAAGGCGTGTCTCCGAAGACTACTGTCGGAACACCCGGAGTATCCTCCCTTGTCTTTGCCTCACCTCGAGCTCACTTTGAGTCCCCACTGGTATTCCATAGCCCAGCGTAACAGTGATTCCCTGGGCACCACACCACCATTAGCTCCCACTAGTTCCTACCCCAAGGTACACCCGAACAAGGCCAGTCCTCCCCCGAGCCCTCGTCCCCCTCGTTCCTCGAACACTCAGATCATGAGATCAACCCCACCTCTACCCAAGAGGAAGACGAAACCATCCACCTTGCCCAAGGACTCGCCCACCACCTTAGCATTCCGCAAGTTCCTTCCCCTACGACTCCCACTCCCACTGCCATGCAACCAAGTGTGTCTATCCCTGCCAGACCTACTAAGCCACCCACCCTCACAGGCTTCCCTCTCACTTGTACGTGTCCCACCGTCACGCCCTTGCCCCCGCCTACCATGTCCACCAAGGAACTGCACCTTGGAGCCCCTGGACCCTTCGATGGGTCCTATGATAAATCCAAACAGTGGTTCAACACTGTTCAATTCTACCTCCTTGTCAATGCCAATGTCTATGACACCGATGCAAAGAAAATCATGTTCACTCTTTCACATATGACCGAAGAGTCTGCTGCCATATGGGCCACAACCTTTAGGCAAAAGTGCATCACTGCTGGTACCATCAACCTCGGGACCATCGCTGCCTTCACTGCAGACTTTCAGGCTGCATTCAAACACCAGGACTCCATTGGGAATGCCATCGCCTGGCTTTCCACCACCCGCATGCAAAAGAAGAAGGATGGATTCTCCCCAACCCTTCTCAACTACATCGCTACCTTCCGTAGCAAAGTCGCTGTTGCCCAGATCATGGATGACAATGTCCTTATTGCCTACTTCGCCGCTGGACTCCCCTCATCCATCGTGTATAAGATCTACATGATGGAAACTCCCCCGACCACCATTAAAGACTGGTATTCAAAGGCCACCCACTTTGATAACATGTGGAACTGCGCCCATGAAGTCGCTTCCAGGTCTGGAGCTACCCGAGTAAAGGACATCACCTTCATGCCAAAACCCTGCGTCGACCCAAACGCTATGGATGTAGACATCATCTGCACCATCACCAAGATGACTCCTGAAGAAAAGCAACGTTGTATCAAGAACAACCTCTGCTTCTGATGCTGCCAAAGTGGCCACTCCTCCAGGACCTGCCCAGCTTTCTCCCCACAGGCACCAAAGGCCCCTCGCCTGCCTACCAAGAAGGTGGCCAAGGTCACTGACAATGAAGAACTACCTCGCCTCCAAGAGGTCAAGGACGATGATAAAGATGAGGAATCAGTTAAAGCTGTATTCCTCCAGGATTTTTAGAAAGGAAGTCTACCTTGACGTTAGCTCCTTCTTACATCGCTTCTGTACTAGTAAAAGCTGTGACTAAATCTATGATCATTCCAGTCCAAGTCATATGCCCCTCATACACCATGAAAACCGTCAACACCAGAGCACTTGTTGATAGCGGCACCAGCATCTCCTGCATCGATTACGGCTTCGTCGCCAAGCATAAACTCCCCCTAATGAAGCTCACCTCCCCCATCCTCGCCAAAAACACAGATGGCACCACCAACCACTGAGGAAAAATCACCCACTCATGCTCCCTGTTCCTTAACATCAAAGGACTAGCCCAAAAGGTCCTTTTCCATGTCATGCACCTAGGACAAGACAACCTCATCCTAGGGCTCCTGTGGCTTTGCGCTGCTAACCTGAAAGTCGACTGGACTACTTGCACCCTGACCCTGGACAAGTCCATCGACCAGTCTGCCCTCCTCCACCACGAGCACAAGAAAGACCTCAAATGACACAACAAGGTCTACACCTTCCTGGTACACAAACCCGACTCCATCCCTGTTCATACCATCTCTCACGACCACCTCCACAACTACCTCGACAGGGAGGTGGAAGAGAGGTACCTAAATGTCGCCATACGCAATCGGTCAGTCTTCCGAATCATCTGCTGCGGATCCAGATTCCTCTGAGCTTTGCAAATAGCCAAGATCACCAAAGCCACCGAACTTGCCAAGGAAGAAGCTCTCGCAGCCCCAAAGGTCTCACTACCCCCCAAGTACAAGGAATTCAAATCGGTCTTCTTCCAAGAAGCAGCCGACCACCTGCCCCCATCTCGATCCTATGACCACAAGATCTCCCTGAAGCCCGACTTCACCCCCTCTATCAGAAAGATCTACCCACTTTCCCCTGATGAGAAAGTTGCCGCCAACAAGTTCATCAATGAAAACCTTGCCACTGGGAAGATTTCCCCTTCCAAATCCCCCCAAGCATCCCCTTTCTTCTTTGTTCATAAGAAGGATGGAGGACTATGCCCCTGCCAAGACTACTGCAAACTCAATGAGGCAACCATCCATGATGCCTACCCACTTCCCCTCATCTCTGAGCTTATTGATAAGCTTAAGGACGCCTGCAAGTTCACCAAGTTCAACGTCCGATGGGGATACAACAACATCCAGATCTCGCCCAAAGACCGATGGAAAGCCACCTTTGTAACCCACCACAGTCTCTTTGAACCGAATGTCATGTACTTCGGACTCACCAACTCCCCTGCCACCTTTCAGAGGTTCATGAATGACTCCTTCGGAGACCTAATCACCAAAGGATGGCTTGTCATCTATATGGACGATCTTCTCATCTTCTCCCCTGATGAGACCACTCACACCGACAGAACTCGCCATGTCCTCCAATGCATGATGGAACTCGATCTCCACCTCAAACTCGAAAAGTGTAAGTTCACCACCAACAAAGTAGAATACCTCAGTCTCATCGTCAAACCAGGCCACATTGCCATGGACCCTGTCAAACTTGAGGGCATCTCCAAGTGGCCCGTCCCAACCACTCTAAAACAAGTTCACTCCTTCCTGGGATTCGCTAACTTCTACAGACACTTTATCAAAGGCTACTCCACTGCAGCCCGACCACTGATCGACCTTACCAAGAAAAATCAACCATGGGAATGGTCCCCCGCATGTCAAAATGCCTTTGACACTCTCAAGGATGCCTTCCAATCCCGACCCGTCCTACAACTCCCTAACACTGGCGCTCAATTCACCATCGCGACCGATGCCTCCAAGTTTGCCTCTGGCGCAATCCTCCAGCAGCTCGACTCCAACGGGGAGTGGAAACCCTGCTCCTACATCTCCCAGTCATTCAACCCTGCAGAACAAAACTATGATGTCCATGATCATGAACTCCTTGCCGTTATGCGTGCCCTCTCCGCCTGGCACCACTATCTCAGAGGCACCCCCTTCTCTGTCAAGGTCTTCACCGACCACCGAAACCTCACCTACTTCTGCAAACCCCAAGACCTCAACTGGTGTCAGGCACGCTGGCTCCTCAATCTCGCCAACTATGACCTCAAATTTGCCTATACCCCTGCTGCCAAGCTCGCTGCCCCTGATGCCCTCTCCCACCACCCTGACCACAACTCCCATGAGACGGACAACTCCGCCATCACCCTCCTCCCTGAAACAGCATTTGTTGCATCCGTCAACACTATCCTTGCCAAGCAAATCTCTGACGAGTGCACCATTGACCCCACAGCCCTCCAAGCCATCCAATCCCTCTCCACGCCACTACCTGCGTCCTTCCATGCCTGGTTCTCCCCCTGGCAATCTGTCAATGGCACCCTTACCTTCCATGGATGCCTCTACATTCCTCCCAACTCCTGCCAAGCAATCCTGGCCAAGCACCATGACCACCCCACCACCGGTCACCCCGGCTACTTGAAAACTTGCCAACTCGTCACCACCCAATGCTGGTGGCCCAGCCTTGCAGCCCACGTCCGTAACTACATCTCTGGCTGCACCATATGCCAACAAAACAAAACCAACACCCACCTGACCACCCCTCCACTCACACCCATCTGCTCCTCTTACACTCGTCCCTTCCAGCAGATCTCCTGCGATCTGATCACCGATCTCCCCGTCTCTGACGGGTTTGATAGTCTCCTGGTCATGGTTGACCACAGCCTTACAAAGGGGGTAATTCTCTGCCCCACGAAGAAAACCGTCACTGCCAATGGAATTGCCACCCTCTTCGCTCACAAAGTTTACTCCCGATATGGTCTACCTGACAAGATCATTTCCGACCACAGCCCCCAATTTGCCTCTGCATTCTCCAAGGAACTCGGGAGAATTCTCAACTACAAGCTCGCCCTCTCCACCGCCTTCCACTCTCAAACTGATGGAGAAACCGAGAGAGTCAACCAAGAGGTAGAGACCTATCTCTGCATCTTCTGCGGAGATGACCCCATGTCATGGGCCAGTAAGATCTCCCTAGCTGAGTTTACTCACAACCACTGCCCCCACTCCGTTACTAACAAATCGCCCTTCTTCCTTCTTATGGGTTATGAACCTAACCCTTTACCCACTCTAGTCCTGTCTACCAATGTCCCTGCTGTCAAAACCCGACTCAAGGAGTTAACCTCTGCCCCAAACGAAGCCCTCGCTTCCCATGAACTGGCTTGCCAAGTAATGGCTAACTGGAATCGACATCCCTTCACCCCTTTTAGCAAAGGAGATAAGGTATGGCTCAAGGCCAGAAACCTCTGCCAGGAACTAGCCAACCCCAAATTCGCACCCAAAAGAGAAGGCCCCTTCACCATCACTGACGTCTTATCTCCTGTCTCTTATCGTCTAGCTGTTACAATTTTATTTCCTTCTCATCGGATTCTACTCGTTGTAGTCTTTTTTCGTTTCTTCTCTTATCAACGAGTCATGTCTTATCGTTCGCGACAGGCCTATCTGTTTATCAGAGGGCCTAGATCCAGCTATCTTCGATCTCTCGACCTTGGACTTCATCACTCCTAATTAGGCTCTCTTGTGCCTAATCGTTATCTCTTAGTCCACCCTATCTCATGGTCCGTGCACTGTGCCTATGCTATAAATAGTCTTCCATACCATGTATTCCACAATCTTGTTCTGCGCAATCCACACATATCTTCAAGTGTCACTCCGAGTCCTTTGCTAGGCCTTCCCCTAGTGAACTTAGCTTCTTTAATCCACTCTTAAGTCTCTAAGAAGTCGGTCTCTTCGTGAGCATCGCCTTAGCCACTTAAGACTGTCAAGAAACCTTGTTGGTACATTTCGCATAACAAAAGAACAAGAATTTCCTTGGTCCCACCTACTCAGGTGAAGGACCTACCATTTCCCCACCACGTCATACCAACCCCCGGAAGAGTCAGACTCTGACCTCCCTGACCTCACAAGATATCGAGTACCTTCCAGACGGATCACAGGATCTAGCAGGACTCCACTCCTCGACCCCTCGTACGCTCCTCAACCCAGAACCCCGAGAACCCCCACCCCCCCCCCCCCCCTCCCCCCCCCCCCCAT
>JBBPLO010000698.1:0-10424 GCA_038089835.1 Retiboletus flavoniger | reverse complement strand
ACTGTCTGTACCATTTGAAACCCACTGCAGTTGCAGAGCAGACCACTACTCCCATTTTGTTCATCAAGTTCCTGATAAGAACACGACAACGAATCCCCACGATGTATATGTTATGATTATCTTTGCGTTGTATTAGATGGACATGCCACCATCATACCAACAGTATATTATTACTGATTAAATCCCTTGACACAACTGGGTCGAGCATGTTAAGGACCGTGTTTGAGAGTTGGGGTACTGTCGCTAGCTGGCGAACAAAAGGTGAACACGTCAGTGACAACAATGCATCGGATACACCGTCCTCGCCCCAAGCCTCAATTCTGCTCTTTGTCTTACCCTATCCAATTCTGATGATAACTTTCATCCAACGGTGGAACCATGTCATCACCCTGTCACTTGCCGAGCAGCAGCTCCTTGGAGCTGCTGGTGTCAAGATACATGACTCCGCTAAGCAATGCCCGCTGTGACCCAAAACGTCCTATAGGTAAGGGAAGCAGCCCGTTTACGAAACGAAAGTGACCATACGAGGCTGTTAGAAGTATTGGGTGCGCCAGACCGACAGCGACAGCATCAGAAATGATGGCAGAGAGGAGGGTAAGGACTGCGTAGAGAGTGGAGCATGTCATGGCTCAAATGAGTTCGGATGAGATCGCTAGCTGAAGATAAGCCAGGTCAACACGGGTGACACAAGGAGAAGATGGCGGATTACCTGGGCCATCCCAATTACCCCCAATGACCGTAGGCGACTGACCGAACTGTAGGAAAGTTACTAAATTTACTGAGAAAGTTCCATGCTGATGGGGCGCGGGACCGAAGTTCAAGTTGTGTTTCCCATCCGAGGACTTGTGTGGTAGTGTGGTATCGGACCCGGGCCTCGTGCAGTGCTAGTCTGGTCACCAGACTGCCCGTGTGCAGGCTGATGGCGTTCCTATCCGAGCAGGAGGTGTCCCTCCTTTCTCCCACCACAGTCCACTCGGTCAGCCACCCCTTACCAGGCCTTACGGCGGTCGCATGCCAGGCCCTTGCGCTTAGTGCTGGACCAGCAACGGGTACCCCACTATAACTACAGTCTTTCTACGTAATGAAACTCTGGTATAGCCTGCGACCAACCCCCCGGATGCATGGCATAGCGGTAGTGGATTATTAGCTCTGCTCGGAAGGGAAGTGGTCGGGGTAGCAGTAAGTTCCCTGATGGGACACTTCGCAAGGTTGACACCGCGCCCTCTCTGCCCTCCCCTACCTGCTTCTAGCTGCATTGTACAGACCCGGACCTTCAGGGAAGGGTGCCTGACAAGTACCACAAACAGGATGACAGGCCGACACCCGCCTACTGATATAGTGCATGGCTCCCCATGGAAAGCTTGCGGATTTCTACTGGATAAAGACCTGAAACTTCCTGAAAATAGCGTGGGAGGGTTTTCCTGATGGCTCTGGTAGTTCGCCATCGATTTTTGAACCAATGCACAGCCTCTGCTAATCACACTGGTAAGTAATAATGAATGCGTTCCGTTCAGCTATATTTGCGAACGTTGAACTAGGCCTGGGAGTGTCTTCGTTGGCGCATCAAGGCTAATATAGCACAGGATGTTTGCATCAAAAATTGACCCTGGTTTTCATTGAGGATCATGATCACATCAATGTCATCCAAATCTCCAATGTCAAGGCCTCGAAAGAGCTACAAAGTCGCACAAGTAACGAAGGGACTCATGCTATGTTACTGGCGTAAATCCAAGTCTTTCACAAACCTAGGGATGCGAGACAAGTGATTAGGGATTGTATAGTTTTTCGGGTTGGTCGTACCATCTAGTGTTTCACCTCTGTTCGTCAGGTCCGATGATTGAGCTCGATCAGGACCCAGCACCCAGTCGGACCTCGTCAGACTCAGCAACTCGTTACAAAATTCCACGACAAAACTTGGTGCAGCACCAAAGCAGTTCCATCGGTGCGATATGTCTACCACTCGTTTATTTCAAAGCGCTCCCCGGGTGAAAATGCCCGAAAGATGTCCATCTCAAATAGATCTAGCAAAACGATTGTCCTCTGCTCATTGAGAATCTGGTTTGGGGAGATTATAAAATACCACACGAAGGGTGATTGCAGTGTTTTTTTATCACAATGTTCCAGCCGCATCTACAACTCTGCTCGGAGAGATATGGCCCTAGCACAATGTGCTGTAAGAATTATGCGTTGCATCAAACAACCTACGGCACCGGGATTATCCCATTGAGGGAGGAGAAAAGTACCCCTTCATGGTTTTTAGTGGGTTGTGATCACATGAGATTGACCTGTGCGTGGGGGCCGTATTCCCAGCAAAGGTGACCTGATGGATCTGTGGTAGTAGAGTGCAATGAATCTTGCTCAGCTCAACAAGTGTTCAGGATTTCTCGTACAGATTTAATTTGGCTACCAGTTATTATCAGACAGGCCGCCGTCAAATGTGCACTTCGCTCGCTGATCCTGTTTGCCTGCCCAACAGATATGTCCTCTAACCCAAATTGAATCCCCAACGAAGACCCTCAGACCCTCTTCTCTGAGAGATGCTGGCTTCAAGATGCTGCTATCGGTGCCCTCGCCTATGGCATTACCATTCCCCTGTACTTTTTGTCCTTCCACCTACTTTGCGAGCAAAATTGTGTGGAATTCACAAAATTTTTACCTTTGCTGATCATCGTCATCATCTTGTTCCTCCTTGTCACTCTCCTCGTGATCACCGAAGCAGCATTCACCCAGCTGGTGTTCATTGACGATCGTAGCTATCCAGGCGGCCCCAGTGCGTTCGAGATCGGTATGGCATCCATCCCTGTAAGCGATGCGAGAGACATAGCATTTGTTCTATCCAACTGGTTGTCCGATGCTGTAGCTGTTAGTGAGCATCAAATTAGACACTCTATTCAACGACTCATCACAAGATCAGGTGTGAGATTTCAAAGTCATTTATCAGAGGTACCGAGTATCAATCTGGATTGTGATGTTCTTCCCTTGCCTGATGCTGGCAGCATCAGTAGGTCAGCACCCTTACTGCTATCTCAAACTTGTGAGATGGCCTAACATACGCTACAGAAATGCAGTCATGAGGATAATGTGCCTGATTCAAGATTCGAACAGGAATCCCTATGTGGCAAACAGCACCAACTTTACGCTACCTTATGGCATTATATCCCTCGCATTGAATATATTGCCATCGTTTTCCGTTTGATGAGCTTCAGGTATCACATCGTTTCTGTGATGCGGGCCAAACCACGGGACACATTGCATATCAATCGCTGCGATGATCATTGAATCCGCCGCATTCTTCTCTGCCGTAGCTATCGCTTTTATCGTCCTGTTCGGGATCGGAAACACAGTTTCACAGGTGTTCCTACAGTCCTTGAGCCAATTCCAGGTGAGACCTGTTCGAAAAGTGTAGGCTATCCTCCTCTTACCACCGAATACAGACTATCGCCACGCTATTAATCGTGTTTCGTGTCGCGCAGGGTAAGGCATGGACTGAGGACACCGCTGCATATATGATGACGGCTCGGGGGTCGGAGCCTTTAGAACTAACCAAAGTATAGTTTGCCTCCCCTGGCACTTCGGTTATGCTGGCAGGCTCTAGGGAAGTGACAAAGAGCACTAGTGGAGAGTTCCAGGACAATTTCGATATTTCAGACAACTCTCTGGTGTTGAGGGATGCGGCGTAGCATTGGCAACTATCTGTACGGTTTGAAACCCACTGTAGTTGCAGACCAGACCACTACTTTCAACGCATCCATCAAGTTACTGATAAGAACACAGCAACGAATACTCACAATGTATGTATTTGTTATGATCATCTTGCGGTTTCTTTGTGTCGTATCGGATGGACACGCCACCATCATACTAGCAGTAAAATGTTATCGATCAAATTGCTCCACACAACTAGGCCGAGTATGTCAGGGAATGTGTTTGAAAGTTGATGCACTGGCTCTAGCCGGCGAACAGAAGGTAAGCATGTTAGCTTGGCAACAGTGTGTCGGATACACCATGCACTCCCCAAGCTTCAATTCCACTCTTTTCTATATTTTGATAACTCTTATCCAACGACGGAAACCATGTCATAATCCGGTCTTGCTCAGGAACAGCTCCTTGGAGCCGCTTATGTCAAAGATATATAACTCTGCCAAGCAACGTCCACCGCAACCAAAAACGTCATATAGGTAGGCAAAGTAGTCCGTCGACAAAACAAAGGCATCCTGCCCAAATGCGAGGCCAGGTGGCCGAGGTCAACAGGCAATTAGAAATATTGGGCGCGCCAGAGCGATAGCGACGGCATCGGAAATGATGGCGGACAGGGCGGTAAGGACTGCGCAGAGGGTGGCGCACGTCGTGACCCAAAATGAATCCGAATGAGGTTGTTAGCTGAACTTATGAGTTGGGTGAGCACGGGCGGCGACACGGGGGGAAGACGGCGGATGCGAGTAACTGGGCCGTCCCAAGTTAACTGCGGGCGCCTAACGACCGTGCTACGACAAATTACGGAGCATGAAAACCTACTGCGTGGTAGTGGACGACTGACTCGTCAACACACTGAAGCGGGACACGCACCAACTTTTATCCGTGAAGTTCGAACGCTAACGGTGATGTGCGTGTACGCAAGGCAGATGTATGTACAGGATGTATAGATATGTTAATATGAAAAAGTGAGAGAGAGAGGATGTGGGCGAAAGCCCGAAGGACTGCGAGGGGAGCGAGCTGCGAGGGTGGGGTGGGAACCGAGCAAGTCGACAAGTGAGGCCAGATGAGCGAGTGCGACGGACAAACGATGTGTCACGGTGTGATACTGTTTGAGCGGCAGATCTGAGAGAGGGCGTGGAGGACGGGTGCGAGAAACTCAACAAGTGACTGGGACGCTGGACTGACAGTCAGCGAGGTGGCGGGAGGGAAGAGGCTGCGGCACGGACTTTACTCTAGGAGAGTCACGTGCCGTGCCTAGCCTAGAGATCCAGCATGACGGAAAAGACTAGCAATTTTTGAAGGCAGCATAATTAAATGTTGAAGATTTGTCGCTATGTCTATTAGCGTAGGGGTGGCTCCCTCGGGGTTACGAGAAAGTCCCGCGCTTGATGGGGCGCGGGTCGGGATTGGGGCGGAAGTTCTGTGGTATCGGAGTACCGGGCCCCGTGTGCCCTGGTGACGTTCCCACCGAGCAGGAGGTGTCCTTCCTCCGAGTCTCTCTCACCCATAACCCACTCAATCATCCACCCCTTACGGCAGTCGCATGCCAGCATTGCCTGCCCTTGCGCATACTGCTCGACCAATTCTCCGGATACATGGCACAGCGATAGTGGATTGCATAGCTCTGTTCGGAAGGGAAGCGGTCGGGGCAGCGGTAAGCCCCCTGACGAGACCCTTCACAAGGTCGAAACTACGTCTTCTCCGCCCTCTCTGCCTCTAGCTGCATTGTACAGACCCGGACCTTCGGGAAAGGGTACCTGACGAGCACCACAAGGGACCTCATCGGACTCGGCAACTCGTTACAAAATACCACGACGGTGCCTCGGCGCTACACCAAAGTAGTTCCATCAGTGTGGTGTGTCTACCACTCATTCATTTCAAGGCGAGACTACTTAGGTGGATAATGCCTGAAAGGCGTCTATCTCAAATAGAGCAGAACGACTGTCCCCTGCTCATCGTGACTTTGGTTTTGGGAGACTATAAAGTATCACACGAAGGTTGATCGCCGCATTTTGTTTATCACAATGTTGCAGCCGCATCTACAACTCTGCTCAGAGAGATATCTAGAGTTCCTAGTGCTACTTACCATTCGCGGCGGCTCGGGCCGCTTGGTTGATCACATGGGCGCTGATATTGCATAGCCCACTGCATCTTTATCTTGCACCTTTCCACGCTATTCTATGTTTGCACAACCTACGATCAGAAACATTCATTAGCTGTGCTGAGGAAAGAGGAACGTGCTCCCTCATGGCTGTTCGTGGGTCGTGATCATGATTGACCGCCGCGCAGGGATTGTACCTTGGCGAAGGTGATCTTTTGCGCCCGCGGTGATGGAGTGCAATGAATCCTGCTCAACCCAACAAGCACCAAAGATTTCTCACACCAGTGTCATTTGGCTACGGGCCGTTATAATCAGACAGGCCTCGGTCAAATGCTCACTTCACTCACCGATCCTGTTTCTCCAGTCCAGTCGACATGTCCTCCAATTCGAGTTGGGTTCCTGATGAATCCCCTCAGATCCTGTTCTCTGAGAGGTGCTGGCTTCAAGGTGTCATAATCAGCGCCATCGCCTACGGCATTACAGTCTCACTATACTTCCTGTCATTCCATCTACTCATTCGCAAGAAAAATCGTGTGGAATTCAAGCAACGTTTACGTTTGCTGGTCATCATCACCGTCTTGTTCCTCCTCGGCACTCTCTTCATGGTCAAACTCGCGGCGTTCACTCAGATGGCGTTCATCGATGATCGTAACTATCCAGGCGGTCCAAGCGCATTCGAAATCGATATGTTCTCCATCTCTGTAAACGAAGTGGGGAACACAGGGTATGTTCTATCCAACTGGTTGTCCGATGCTCTAGTGGTCAGTGAGCATTAAATTACACACTCTACTCAATGACTCATCATAAGATCAGGTGTGGCGTTTCAAAGTCATTTATCAGAGGTGCCGAGTCCCCATCTGGATGGTGATGTTCTTCCCTTGCCTGATGCTGGCAGCGTCAGTAGGTCGGTATCCTTATTTCTATCTTAAGCTTGTGAGATGGCCTAACACACGCTACGGAAACGCAGCCTTGGGAATAATGTGCCTGATTCAAGATTCGAACACGAATCCCTACGTTTCGAACAATATCAACTTTACACTGCCTTATAGCATCATGACCCTCGCGCTAAACATCATTCTTACCATTGCCATCGTTCTCCGTTTGATGAGCTTCAGGTATAACATCGTTTCCGTGATGGGACCGAACCACGGGACACATTACACATCAATCGCTGCGATGATCATTGAATCCGCCGCGTTCTTCTCCGCCGTAGACATCGCTTTCCTCGTCTTGTTCGGGATCGGAAACGCAGTTTCACAAGTGTTCCTAGAGTCCTTGAGCCAATTCCAGGTGAGGCCGTTCGAAAAGTGTGGGCTATCCTCCTCTTACCATCGAATACAGATTATCGCCACGCTATTGATTGTATTCCGTGTCGCACAGGGCAAGGGATGGACTGAGGATACCGCTGCACATATCATGACAGCTCGTGGGCCGGAGCCTTTAGAACTAACCAAGATACAGTTTGCCTCCGCTGGCACTTCGGTCATGCTGGCAGGTTCTGGGGAGATGACAAAAAGCACTGGTGGCGAGTTTCAGGACAGTCTGCACGTCTCAGACAACTTTGCTGCATTGAGGGATGTGGCGTAGCATCGGTAGCTGTCTGTACGGTTTAAAACCCACTGCAATTGCAAAGCAGACCATTACTTCCATCAGGTTACTTATGAGAACATGGCAACGAATACTGACAATATATGTATATGTTGTGATCATCCTGGGGTTTCTTTCAATGCGTCGTATCGGATGGACACGCTGCTATATTCTAGCAGTGGATTATTACCGATCAAGTTGCTCGATACAGCTAGGTCGAGCATGTCAGGGTGCCATTTTTGAAAATTGGTGCTCTCTCTCTGACCGGCAAATAGAAGGTGAGCATGTTAGCTTGACAACGATGCGTCGGATACACCGTGACATGCTCGCCTCAAGCTTCAATATTCCGATTCCACTCTTTTGCTGACGTCATCCAATTTTGCTGATTCTCATCCAGCGACGGAACTTCTTCCACTGTGTTATCCCCCCGGTCTTGCCATGCAGCAGCTCCTTCGACTTATTAATATTGGTGTAAAAACACTACGCGATTGTGCCAAGCAGTGTCGACTGCGACCCAAACGTCCTATATGTAAGCGAACGTGGTCGGATCCCCAGTTTTTCAGGGTTCATTCATGTTGATGAATACTGCGTCACGCTCTAGAGATTCAACATTCCGAGTGGGTTGAAACGGGCCCGCGTGCAATCTACTTTACAGGGACACCGAGTACGTTTTCCCTTCTTCATTAACCTAGTACCCAAATGTCTCAGACAACTGCTCAAGATACCACGTATTCATGCTCGCTCATGTCCTAAAGCCTCTGCCAGCTGCCCGTCCACACACAGACCTAATTCCTGGCGCTCAGCATCAATGAACGTGAACACCCCTCCGATTGTTACATGCATATTGCTGGGTTTGTAGCCAAAGCGTTTCACGGCAACCGCCCAATATGCCAGCTACGCCACGAGCCAGATCATCAGCGTCAAAAGTCAAGGCGCAGTGAGTGACGGCCAGACTGATGATACTACACCCATCCAGGACATTTTCGACCAGGTGCGGATTATTTTCTTGAGGAAAAACTGGGCGCGTTTTCACAACCAGCCTGTAGTACAGTACGCCGGTTGCAAGATCGTCTTCTTGGACGCAGGTGTATACTATGTCATGGACACGACCACCATTCCTGCAGGAACGCAAATTGTCGGCGAAGCATGGTCCATCATTTTGGCTGGTGGAAACAATTTCCAATCGCAGTGCAATCTCCGTCCTGTCGTCCAAGCTGGTCGAGGGTATCATGGAGATCGGTGATTTCCTCATCAGCACAACCGGCCCTGGTGGATAATCCTATTGTCTGGAAGCTCTCGGCGCAGTCGCAGCTCACTCTTGCATTCTACAGTCCCCGGGGCGATCATGATTGAATGGAACGTCCACGACCCCGCAGGTCAGCAAGGCGCGGGAGGTCTTTGGGATACTCACATCCGGTATGTATTTCCCTTCAAATCAAGGAATACCGCTCATTACAACGACCTCCAGGCTAGGAGGAGGTCCGTGTTACATGCCTCCCGCAAATTGCATTGACTAACGCGGGTCTATATCTAGCTGTGGGGATCAACTTGGAATATGCTCAATGTCCTTCAGGCTCTGTGAATGCGTCCTGTCATGCTGCATTTCCAGGTATCCATCTCACCTCACAATCAAGTGCATACTTCGAGGTTCGTAGTGCTAATTTAAGCTGGCTAGGCGCGAAAGCATCTTTCAACCATTAATCAGGGAACATGGGTATGGACTGTAGACCACGACCTAGACACGTCTGATCAAACATCGACCTTTACTAGCCGTGGTATCCTTTCGGAATCTGCGGGGCCCGTTTGGCTTATTGGCACGTGTAAGTGCCTGGTGACAATGTTCATCCTACTCAACGCTGATGATCATATCGCTGTAGATTGTACGTTTCTTATTACCTCATACCTGTTCATAAATCGAATAAATGATATCCTCTGGAAGCGGAACATGGGACGCTCTACCAATACAACTTGGTGAATGCTTCAAACCATTACACCGGTTTTGCTCAGACAGGGACCGTGGGTAACGTCTCATTGTTAGTTTCACTGAGCTCATGCTGTACTCTCCTGCAGCCCTACTACTAACTTGTCCCCGCTGCGCCAGCCCCGCTCGGCACCAAATCTACTTATCATGACCCCACTTTCTCTGGCAGCATTAATGCGGCGCAGGCAGTGTACATCCAATCCTCATCGAACATCACCATATTTGTTGAGCGGTCCAACTCATTGAGATTTTCGCCTCCGTCATTCATACCGCCTCAGGAGTCGACTTTTACAGTTTCTTTCAGGTATGCTGCACTTTCTCGCTTCGCGTGGCTTATAATTTGCAGACCCTTTGCATCCCAGAGCTTTAGCCCAACTTGTCTCACGCCATTGAACTGTCAACAGCAGATCTTCAACATGGACTCTGCATCGGCCCCGACTGTGACCGTATATGGCCTGTCCATCCTTGATACAATGTACCAGCTTAGTGTAGATTAAAACGGCGTGGTTAATTCGAGCACCAACTTGGATGGGTTGCAGGAGACACTAATGGCTGGCTTTACTGAACGCGTGGAATGCTAATGATGCTGGGGTATCGCGACGAACCAAGGTCGAGACGACGCCGTGCGTCTGTTTCCGATATCCTTCCGATCTTGCATGCGGCATCGGGTCATTTATGTTAGAGTTGATTTGACCTTGCCAAAAATGTCACTCACTATTCCCCACGGAACTTAGGCGCGTCCCATTGATCCAACATCGATTCACTTATTAGATCGATATTTTTGGTCATCCAGGGTAGGCTCGCCGAGTTGGAAGCTCTTCCTTCAGTCTTCTGACTGATCGAGCATATTTCACGTCCGCACTTGAGTTTTCGCATCTGACCTGACCTGCATTCGCTTGTATCCTCCATTCGAATCCAGAACCCATAGAAAGCCCCCATTGTAACCTGCGTAGCCAATGCGGACAGAGCTGGAGGGCACTGCTTAAACGTTTCCGGGGAAATTCTGGAACCATGATGCGGAGCAGGCCGTCCGGTACTGCATTCCTTTCGTTATTTGTTGGT
>JBBPLO010000697.1:0-15818 GCA_038089835.1 Retiboletus flavoniger | reverse complement strand
AACCAGTAAATTTCAGAACGAATCTCGTAGACGAACCTTTTGACCCAAGTAGATACAATCCATCCTTTACCACAAGATTATTGCTATTTGAACTCTCACACTGTTAGGAATGCCTATCTGCTACCCCTCATCTCTGACCTTTTGGACGACATGAAAGACACCAACTACTTCACCAAAATGGACATCTGCTGGGGCTACAACAACATCCGCATCTGCAAATCTGATCAGTGGAAGGCCACGTTCATCACTCCTTTAGGGCTCTTTAAACCTACAGTTATGTTTTTCAGGTTCTCCAATGCCCCCTCCACCTTCCAGTTGTTATGGTTTTTCCTCAGGATAGGCTTCACCCCTATCTTTTCTTTCCTCTAGCTTATTTTTAGTCCACAGCCCAGTCTACCCCATGCCTGCTCAGTTTCTCCATCATTGTCTCCTTCATAGCCCAGTCTACCCCATGCCTGCTCAGTTTCTTTATCATTGTCTCCTTCACAGCCTAGTCTACCCTGTGCCCACTCAGTTTCTCCATCATCATCTCCTTCATAGCCCAGTCTACCCTGCGCCTGCTCAGTCTCTCCCTCATTGTCTCCCTCATGGCCTGGCCTACCCCGTGCCCACTCTGTTTCACCCTCATTGTCTCTAGTTCACGGCCCGACCTACCCCATGCCCACTCTATCTCTCGCCTGCCTCCCAAGTATACCCTTAATCTTATCCCTTAGCCCTTGATACCTGCAATCTCCCCTGCATCTAGACCTCACTTATCTCTTATCTAGTTATATGCTCCTCACCACCCCAGCTCCACTGTCACATGTACCACCGCTATCTATAGCTGACATGTAGACCTTAGTCATTCCCTAGCTTCCTTCGCATTCCATGACCTTCCATGGTCCATGCTCACTTTCCCTAGTATATAAACCCTAGCACAATACCCTTGTACCTTATCCTTGACCTACATGTATAGTGCGTACAATGCTAGTTGCTCAACCTTGATCCTCGCCATCTCCATTCCTACTAGAATCTCTTCCAAGGCTTAGAATCCCTTGCAAGACTCCATGATAGCCTAGCAATGCCATGCAGGATTAGTAGAAAATCCTTCCAAGTCCATGTCTCTGCTAGCATGCGTCGCACGTAACACCAGTTGTTTATGAACCATATCTTTGCAGATATGATTGCTGAACAATGGTTGAAGATCTACATGGACAACCTCAGCCTCTGCACCAAAGGCTCTCTCTTCCTCCATCATGAATGCACTTGACAAGTTCTCCTTCATTTGCACAAACACAACCTTTCGCTCAAACTCTCCAAATGCTCCTTTGACACTCCAACCATGAAATACCTCAGTCTCATCATTGGAAATGGCAAAGTGCAAATGGACCCTCACAAACTCTCAGCTCTTAAGGACTGGAAGCCTCCCACCACTGTCACTGGCATCTGGTCGTTCATTGGGTTCACCAATTTTTACAGAAAATTTATCCCCAACTTCTCAAATATCGTTGCTCCCCTGGTCTCCCTCACCTGCAAGGATGAAATCTGGAATTGGACCTTCCTCCAACAAAATGTGTTCCACTCTCTCATTTCAGCCCTCTGTTCCGCCCCCATTCTTGCCCTCCCCGACTCTTTCAAACCATTCTCCCTTATGACCAACACCTCCCTATTAGCTACTGGCACCGTCCTCATGCAACCTGACTCCAATGGTGATCTCTGCCCCCTCACCTACTTCTTGAAGACCCTTGCCCCTGCAGAGTACAACTATGATATCTATGACAGGGAACTCCTCGCAGTCATCCTCACACTCTCTGAATGGTGCCATCACCTACAATGCGCCACCCACCCCATCACTATCATCACCAATCACAAAAACCTCTCATACCTATGTGACCCCAGCAAACTTTCTTGGTGTCAAGCCCACTGGGCCCTCTTCCTCCAAGATTTCGACATTGTCTGGAAAGTCACCCCAAGCACCAAAATGGGACCAGCAGACACTCTTTCTCACCATGACCATGTCAACACCTCTCTAGACAATGCCAACTCCTCCATCCTCCCTGAACCCCTTGTCATCAATGCACTGGACCTTACTCTCACTAACCTCATCAAATCCTCCATGCCCTTGGACCCTCTAGTCACCCATGCCCTTGACACCATCTCCTCATCTTCCCCCTTATTCCCTCACTTGCTCACCTCTGATTGGACCTTCGAAAACAGTCACCTATTTTTCCACCATCAGATGTACATCCCACTCTCTGCCTGATCCCCTCTTCTACATGCCATCCACTTCTCTCCACTTATGGGCCATATGGGCATTTTCTGCACCAAATCCATCCTTGAACAAGACTTTTGGTGGCCCAGCCTGGCCATCTTCATCAAACACTTCATCACAGGTTGCCCCACCTGCCAGCAGAGCAAAGTCAACACCCATCCCTCACACCCCCCTCTCTTCCCTATCCCCTCATCCTCCTCTATCCTCTTCTGCCAACTCTCTGTGGATCTCATCACCAATCTCCCTTCATCCAACTCCTTCAATTCTATTATGGTTGTGGTCAACCATGGTCTTACTAAGGGGGTCATTCTCCTTCCTTGCTCAAAAACCATTGATGCTGCCAGAGTAGCTCTCCTTTTTTTCAACAATGTATTCAAAAGATTTGGCCTCTACGACTCCATCATATCTGACCAGGGCCCTCAATTTGCCTCTGCCTTCACCCTTGAACTTGCTCATTTACTAAAATATGACATTTGCTTGTTATCTGCTTACCACCCTCAGACTGACAGCCAAACCAAATGAATGAATCAAGAACTCAAAGTCTACTTGCACATCTTCTGCACCAACAACCCCCATTCCTGGTCAACTGCCCTATCATTTGCCGAGTTCCATCACAATTCTGCCCCTCATTCCTCCACCCAGAAATCCCCATTCTCCCTACTCTATGGCTATGAACCAAGAATCTTTCCACCACTAGGCAAAACCTTCATCCCTGCACTCGAGGACTGCTTAGCAACCCTCAACGAAAACAGAAAGGAAGCCCTTGCTGCCCACAAATCCGCACAGAAATTAATATCCTCCTGATCCTTCTGCAGCTTCTCCCCATGGAAAGTCAGAGATCAAGTCTGGCTGGAAGCCACCAATCTCTGCCCCCAACTCCCATCTCAGAAACTAGCTCCAAAATGTTATGGCCCTTTTGAAATCACCCACATCCTATCTCCCATATCTTACAAACTCTGACTTCTCCCCACATGGTGCATCCACAACACCTTCCACACAGCCCTCCTATCCCCTTATCAGGTCACCCAAGCTTATGGCACTCCATTCTTGCAACTGCCACCTGACATCATTAACTGAGAAGAAGAATACAAAGTTGAGGCAATCCACAGTCACAAGGGATCTCAGTCTAAGCGACAGTTCCTAACCTCATGGAAAGGTTACCCATGCTCTGAGGACACCTGGGAACCAGAGTCAAACCTTCTCCACATGACTAAAATCCTCTCCACTTATAAATACCTTCACTCCCTGTAGAAGTTCCTTGCCCATAAGATGTTGGTCTCTCCGTGAGTATTGCCTTGTAAGCAAGAAACATCTATTCCCCTTCTTGTCCTCCTTCTTTTACAATGTCCACTTGCTCATCCCCAAGTGCCCCCTCCCCCTCGTCCTCCAACTCATCTTCCCAATCACTTCTGTGGTCACAATGAGCCTTCCCGATGTATCTACCTGAATGCGAGAGACTCTTCCTCTACACCTCTGTGTTAGAAATGCCCACTCTCACTCTCGCCATAGAAACCCACCCCATCTTTGCCGAAGATGAGGTGACCCATTCCCTCATTCATACCTACCACACCATTGCCTCAGCCCTCTGCCTCACCCAATCCTAGATTCCCCCTGACTCAATCCTCAACTTTACCCTGATGGAGGCTTTGCATCACTCCCTCATCTCATTATCCCACCATGGATTCAATTCGTATGTAGAAGAAAGTCCCCACACCCTCATCTACCCCACTGTCCATCGTATTCTCTCCTGCCTCCCCACACCACAATGAGACCAATATGTACAATCCATAGAAAACTTTCTCCTTTCACAGCCAAGGACACTTCCCCTCCCCATTCCCCCTCCCTGCACTCACCCCCTCGTCGAACAACTATCCTCCCCACCGTCTCCTGACACCACCACCATAGTGGCCTCATCAGTAGCATCCTCCTTGATGGACTCTGAGATCAAAGAGGAACCGCCCATCTCCCCTACCTTTCCAATTTGTATGGTCCCACGTGAGATCTGCCTTCCCAATGGGAACTCGGTTCTCTCATCCCCAGTTCAAGTCATCCCTAGGGCTGATGTACTCTGTCTCCCCCCTGCATCCTTATCCACCAAGTGCTTTCAATGTGGCCTATTCGGTCACTATCTTCAGGACTGTCCCCAACACCATTGCAACCACTGCCATGCCTATGCTCCTGGCCATCTCACAGTTCAATGTTCACTTTTCCAATGTGGCTATTGTGGCAACTGGGGACATACTGACCGCTTCTGCCCCCATAGGAACTGTGGAATTTGCTTCAAACCTGGGCATATCATCAGTAGCTGTCCATTCAAGGTGTTATCCCCCTCTCAACAGAGCACCATCTTCAGCACAGGTTCCCCCACCAGGGAATCTTTTCCATAGGGACAGATTGTTGGTTGAGCCTGGGGCTCAATTATATGAAGGGGGTAATGTTACACTTTTTCTCATATATCATCATGTTCTTCTCCTTGTGCATTTTTCTTCTATCATTTCATTTTATGGACGATGTATCCTGCAGGTTCATACTGCCTATCTCTTCATCGGCAGCCCTTCCACCTTGTTCCTAGCTTCTCTTCCATTATCTACCAACCATTTGGCTGTTATCACTATGGACTTATCTTCTAACTAGATTCTCTTGTATCTAGTTGTTCTCCTTTGGTCCTTTCCAGAACCTTCCATGGTCTGTGTGGGGATCCCTTCCTTACAAATACTAGTCACCACGCTCATGTAATCTCCTTATTCTTGATCTGTGCAATATTAGTGTATGTTCAACTATCATTCCAGACCCTAGTAAGACACCAGCGATTCTGAGTGCCTCAAACTCCTTCTGCTTGTCTTAGCAATTCTAAAACAACCCTCAGCTTTCATCCATGGAGTAATTGTCAGATGTCGGTCTTGTTATGTGTAGCATACGAGAGGAGACTCGGGCTAGAGGAGTGACAACTATCAGGCGATACTCATGGAGAGACCAACATCTGATAGTGGTCTGAAGAGATCCTGGGAGTTCCTGGGAGTGGCTTAGACAAGGAGAAGTTCTTAAGGTCATTCGAAATGTCGAGGATTTGGGAACTGAGGAATGACTCAAGAGGATACGCTAGTATTGTGCAGATTGAGAATAAGGAACTTTACAGGTTAGGACGTAACTACTTAAGATGGGGGGGATAGCGCATGGGAAATGGAAGCTGGTGGAAGAAAGTGGAAACGACTAGATGTGAGAGAATCTAGTTAGGAGCAGTGTCCATGGCAACTATCATAGTAAGAGGATGATCTAATGGCAAATGACACAAGAATATTGAGGAGGGGCCACATAAGAACAGGAAGGCTGACTGTGTGTGAGGTAATTGCCTGTCTCTCCAAGAGAGGATGGAAGCGAAGTGAATAATGAGCAAAGTCCGATGATGAGGAAGAAAAATCATAACATTACCCCCTTCGTATAGTTGAGCCCCAGGCTCAATGTTATGCAAAGCATAGCAAAGAAAGTCTCAAGGGAATTGTTTGGCTTGAGGTGATACTTACGAAGAGACCGACTTCTCAAACGGAAGATAGAAAGGACTTAGGATAGAGACTAAGGGTGACTAGGGATGATGCAAGATGTATGCTTATATTGCGCAGATCAAGTATGAGTTACAATGGTAGAGACTACTAGGTTTTATAGGGATAAGACCAGTGCACGGACCATGGAAGGAGAGAGAACAACTAGTGACTAAGTGATATGGAACCAGATGGAAGATAATGGAATACTAGCTGATGTAAGAGAATCAGCAGGGAGGAGTTAGTCCATGGAGATACTCATAGTGTAGCCATGGTTAGCTACATGAAGACGAACAATAGAGAAAGCAGAGGAACTAACGACTACGAGATATGCGTTGGAAAGATATCTAGACAGTTGATGTCTCCAGTTAGTCCAAGGAAAGAAAGAGGTAATCAATAGTATGTGATGAAAAGGGAGAAAAATGGTAACATTACCCCTCTCATATTGAGCCCCAGGCTCAATAACTAAACCCCGTCGACCCCAAGGATTAGGTGGAGGATGAGGGTGAGGGGCTGTAGATCGCCAGCTGCTGAGATGGGGTAGCACACTCAAATGTACAGTCATCAACGATGTGCCCAGATTGAGAGCAAGTTCCACACACCCTAGAGGGGCAGTATCGGTCACCATGTCCCCAATGATGGTAGTAGTTGCATTGGATAGTAAGACATTCACGGGCGAGGTGGCCCGGTTTGAAAATGCAACAGTTGGGGCATTGGTAAGTGGGGCAGTCCTGTTGATAATGACCCTGGCCAGAACAGTGAAAGCATCAGGTGGTATCAGATGCTAGTGGAAGACGGAGTAAATGGTAGCGAGGGAGGATGCAGGTTGGGGAGGAAAGGATGTTGCCAGAGGGGGTGGAGAAGACAGCGGGCATAAGGGGAGTGTTTGCGATGAGTTCATCAGAGGTAGAACTAGATTTGTCCTCATCAGAGTCGACAGCAGTGGGGGTATTGGCAGGGGTGGGGGAAGAGAGATGAGAAGAGAGCGAGGTTGAACAAGGGGGGGGTACTGGGAGAATGATGTGGCAAGGATGATTGAGTAAAAAGTTATCTATGGAGTGGGCATAGTGGTCGTGCTGGTCCTGTGGAAGAGACATATAAATTCTACGAAAGACGGGATAGATATTGAGAGGGGGAATAGATTCGACGTAAGTATGAAAACCATGATGGAATAGGGTGAGGAGGATGTTTCGAGAGATATTAGTGAGGGAGAAATATGTGGCTTGGTCAGGGGATGGGCTGGCCCAGATCATTTGAGCAAGATGGGACATTCCATGGAAGGCCTTGATGAGATCCTGTGTTGTGTAGTCATCATTGAACATTGGGTCTTGTTCGATGATAAGGGTCAAGGCGGGGGTGTCCAGGACATCTGCATAAAGTTCGAGTACAGCGTATTCGGGGAGGTAGGCTGGGTAAATGTTACAGGTGCGAAGGGGGGAGATGCGTCTGGCAAGGGGGGAGGCGGCAATGGCAGAAGTTAGGAAAGACATGGTGAGCGAGAAGGGATGCTTTGACTTGGTGTTGGTAAGAGATACTCACAAAGAGACTGTTGATTACCAGCACCAAATTCAAAGGTGATGGAGCAGCTTATAAGCAGACAGAAGGCGGGAGGAATGGCGGAGATTACTTTCAGGTTCCCAAGTGTTTTTGGAGGACAGGTATCCTTTCCATGCAGTGAGGTATTTTTGTCCATTGGTGGGGCCTTTATGCGCTAATATAGCCGTAACTTCATACTCTTCTTCTTGATTGATGAGGTCAGGTGGGGGAGTGGAGAAGCTAGGGCCAAAGGCGGCAGTGGTGTGATAGGGCAATAACAAGGAAGCATGGAAGACGTCATGGATTCTCCAGGAATGAGGAAGGCGGAGTTGGTAAGATAAGGGCGATAAGACCTGGATGATTTCAAAAGGTCCCAGCTGTTTGGGGGATAATTTCCTGAAAGGGTATTATAGTCAGAGATTAGTGGTTTTGAGCCAGACCTTATCTCTGACTTTCCATGGGTTGAACTTTTTTCAGGAACGGGAAATCATCAGTTTTTGGGCAATTTCATGAGCAGCGAGGGCTTCTTTTCGGGAGGAGTCTAGGGTGGAGAGTCGTTCTTCTAGAGTGGGAATGAAGGTTTTTCTGAAAGGTGGGAAGGATTGAGGTTCATATCTGTAGAGTAAAGAGAATGGGGATTTCTTTGTGGAGGAATGGGGGGCAGAATTGTGGTGGAATTCAGCAGCAGGGAGTAGGGAGGACCAAGAGTTGAAGTTGTTGGTGCAGAAGATCCTTAGGAATATTTCAAGTTCTTGATTGGTTCGTTCTGTTTGTCCGTTGGTTTGGGGATGGTAGGCCGAGGACAGACAGATGTCATATTTGAGTAATCTAGTGAGTTCAAGGGCGAATGCTGAGGCGAACTGTGGGCCTCTGTCCGAGATGATGGAGTCGTAAAGACTGAATTGTTTGAAAACGTTTTCGTAGAACAAGAGGGCTACTCCAGCTATGTCGATGGTTTTGGAGCAAAGGATTAAAATTACCCCCTTACTAAGGCCATGGTCGACCACAACCATGATAGAATCGTGGCCTTTAGAGGGGGGGAGGTCAGTGATGAGGTCTATGGAGAGTTGTCAGAAGAGGAGGGTGGATGAGGAAGGGATCGGTGAGAGTAGAGGGCGAGTGGGGTGGGTGTTAGGTTTGGATTGTTGACAGGTAGGGCATCCCCGGATGAAGTGTCGGATGAAGGTGGAGAGTCCGGGCCACCAAAAGTCGCGTTCGAGGAGGGCTTGGGTGCAGAAGGTGCCCATATGGCCAGAGAGGGGTAAGAAATGGAGGGAGTGAAGGAGTGAGGATCGTGCAGCAGGTGGGACATACATGCGATTTTGGTAGAATAGATGGCCATTGTCAAATGTCCAGTTGGATAAGGAGGATCGGGGAAAAAGGGGAGATCCTGAGGACAGTGCTGTGAGAGCATCAAGGATGAGGGGGTCATTGGTGGAAGAAGATTTGATATGGTTGGCTAGGGAGAGATCTAGGGCGTTGATGATGACGGGGTCAGGAAGGATGGAGGAATTAAGGTTATCGAGGGATGTGTCGACGGAGTCTTGATGAGAGAGTGCATCTGCTGGACCCATCTTGGAACCCAGGGTGACTTTCCAGAGGATGTCAAAGTCCTGTAAGAAAAGTGCCCATCGTGCTTGTCTGCGGGAGAGTTTATGGGGGTCACGGATGTAGGAAAGGTTTTTGTGGTCAGTGATGATTGTGATAGGGAGGGAGGAGCCTTGGAGATAGCAACGCCATTCGGTTAAAGCTAGGATGACGGTGAGGAGTTCTCGATCGTAGATGTCATAGTTTTGTTCTGCAGGGGCAAAGGTCTTAGAGAAGTAGGTGATGGGTTGAAGGTTGCCATTGACATCATGTTGCATGAGGACTGCTCCAGTGGCGAGGATTGAGGCGTCGGTCATGACAGAGAAAGGTTTGGTGAGATCGGGGAGGGAGAGGATGGGGGTGGAGCAGAAGGAGGAGATGAGAGTGGAGAAGGTGCATTGTTGGAGGGGGGACCAGAGCCAGGGTTGGTCTTTTCAGGTAAGCAGAGTGAGTGGGGCAACAATGTTGGAGAAGTTAGGGATGAATTTGCGATAGAAATTGGTGAAGCCGATGAATGATCAGACTCCTTTGGTGGAGGTGGGGGGTTTCCAGTCGTGGATGGTGGCGATTTTGAGGGGGTCCATGTGGAGTTCTCCCTGACTGATTATGAGTCCAAGGTATTCCATCGTTGGGGTGTCAAAAGAACATTTGGTGATTTTTACGGATAGGTTGTTTTCTTGTAATCGTTGAAGAACTCTTCGAGTTCACTCATGATGAAGGGCAAGAGTGCCCTTCATGTGGAGGCCTAGGTTGTCCATGTAAATTTTGAGCCATCGTTCAGCGATCATGTCAGTGAAGATATGGTTCATAAAGGCTTGAAAGGTGGAGGGTGTGTTGGAGAAGCCAAAAAACATGCATGTGGGTTCGAATAGTCCTAAGGGAGTGATGAAAGCTGCTTTCCATTGGTTGGTTTCATGGAGGCAGATATTGTTGTAACCCCAGTGAATGTCCATTTTGGTGAAGTGATCTGTGTCTTTCATTTCGTCAACAAGGTCGGATATAAGGGGTAGTGGATAGACGTTGTGGATAGTGTGGCTGTTGAGATATTGGTAGTCTTGACAAGGGCGGAGGGATCCATCCTTCTTTGGGATGAAGAAAAATGGGAAGGCCTGAGGAGATTTTGACAGGATGATTCGACCAGTTTTGAGATGTTCATCAATGAAAGACTGGAGGGCGATTTTTTCGGCAGGATTTAAGGAATAGATTTTAGTGATCTTAGGGTGGAAGGTGTCTTTGAGGTCGATGGTGTGATTGAATGGGCGATGAGGGGGAAGTTGGTTATGTGTGGATTCTGTGAAGACATCCGCAAAATCGGAACAAAATGCTGGGATGGGGGTGTCTTTCTTTTCGGTGGCAATGGCAAGTTCAGTGGAGATAGTTGTCTTATTCACGGACTCTTTGAGGAAGCCATTCAAGGGAGGATCCTCATGAAGAGACCTCTTGACCCTCTCAGGCAACCAGGGAGAGAAAGTGAGAGTTCAAGTTTTCCAATTGATAGTAGGGTTCCAGGTGGTTAGCCAGGGGGTGCCGAGGATGATCTGTGGTTGTTTCTGTTGGAGGATGAAAAGTTTAACAGGGAAGGAGAGGGAATTGCAAGTGAGGGTTGTTTTCATGACCCAGTTGATTTGGCCAGAGTGGTTTTCCAATCCATCCACATTAAAAGCAAGGATGGGGGGGTGGAGTTGTTGGAGTGAGAACTTTCCCTTGGGGAGGAGTTGAGGGTCGATGAAGTTTCTGGTTGCTCTGGAATTGACCAAAGCGGTGGTGTCAACGGTTTGTTGCACAGAGACTTTGAGATGTAATGTTCTATTGTCTGGCAAAGTTACTAGTACATTGGGAGGAGAGGTAGACGTCGAGGCTACTTCTCTTTTCAAAAATCCTTTGATTCTTGGATTTTAGTGACAGTTACTCCATTAACTGACTCTCCAGGGTTTTCTTTGGGGTCTTCCTCATAACACATCTTGAGGACCGAGAGGATTTCCTTCTCATCCTTCCCTCCGGTGCAAAGGGAGTTGACATAAAGTTCTAAAGGGGAGTTCAGCTTTGGGGGAGGTGCAGGTGGGCGAGCAGTGATAACGGGGGTGGTGGTGGTGGTGCGGACTTGGAAAGTTCTGGGGGTGGCGGTGGTGTTGTTGGTTTTTCAACAGTTTTGGGTGTTGTGACCTACAGCTCAGCAGCAGAAACACCTTCCCTCCTTGATGCATTTAGCTCGCTCGGTAGGTGTGAGCTTGGTTAAGGTGGTGGTTGTGTCGATGTCCATAGCATTGGGGTCTCGTGGGGTTCGCTGGTTGAAGGAAAAGGGGGTGGGGTTGGTGCCAGTTCAGAGTGCTTGGATTCTCATTTTTTGGGCATGGAAGGCTTTCGCCTTGGTTACCCAATCTACAATGGTGGTGGGGACTGTCCCCATAGATAGAATCATGGTGGTAATTTGGTGATCGAGTCCCAAAGCGAAGTGATCAATGAGGGTAGTTTTGTCTGTGATTCCCGATTTTCCAGCAAGGTTCTGGAAATCTGTGATGAACTGTTGGAATCCGTCACCTGCGCAGGAGATCTTTTGGTGGAGTTTGGCAAGTTCGATGCGAGTGGAGGCTTGGACGTCAAAGGGGAAGAATGTAGTTTCAAAATCTTTGATGAAATCGGTGAAGGTTTTGCCAGCAATGATGGTGGAGTCAGCCATTTTGTCATACCATGCTTTTACAAAGGAGGCTCCTTGCCCGGTGGGCATCTTGTTTAAGGCAGTCATGATCTGCTCAGGGTCTCCCAGGTATAGAGCTTGGTTGATCAGAAAATAGGCTCTCATGGCTTTCATCCATCGAGAAGCATCGGAGGGGAGGCCAGTGAAGTCTGCTGGGAGGGCAGCTTTGAGTTCGGAGGGCATGGTGGGCAAGGGTGATCGGGACCAGTTTATTGGGCTGGGATTTCAAGATGGAAGTGGGCTTGGTTGGCGAGGGGGTGGGCTAGGTTGGCATTGGTGACTAGACAGTGCAGGAGAAGGGCGAGGGGGGGTTCTTCCTACAAGGGATGGATCTAATGGAGTTCTGCTGGATCCGGCAAGTCGTCGAGGGGTTTGATATCTGGTGAGGTCAGGAAGATCAGAGTCTTCTTCCTTGGGTACTCAGTAGGATGTGGTGGTAGTTTGTGGGTCCAGCACCTAGGTAGGTGGGACCAAGGAGATACTTGATCTTTTGTTACACAAAGCATAGCAAAGAAAGTCTCAAGGGAATTGTTCGGCTTGAGGCGATACTCACAAAGAGACCGACTTCTCAAACGGAAGATAGAAAGGACTTAGGATAGAGACTAAGGGTGACTAGGGATGATGCAAGATGTATGCTTATATTGCGCAGATCAAGTATGAGTTACAATGGTAGAGACTACTAGGTTTTATAGGGATAAGACCAGTGCACAGACCATGGAAGGAGAGAGAACAACTAGTGACTAAGTGATATGGAACCAGATGGAAGGTAATGGAATACTAGCTGATGTAAGAGAATCAGTGGGGAGGAGTTAGTCCATGGAGATACTCATAGTGTAGCTGTGGTTAGCTACATGAAGACAAACAATAGAGAAAGCAGAGGAACTAATGACTATGAGATATGCATTGGAAAGACGTCTAGATGGTTGACATCTCCAGTTAGTCCAAGGAGAGAAAGAGGTAATCAATAGTATGTGATGAAAAGGGAGAAAAACAGTAACACTCAACAGTTATTCTGTCCCATCCAAAGGCGTCACCTAAGGGAGGTCCCGGGCCTGAAAACAGTGCTCTGCTGCAATGGGGATGCAACCTCAAATGGGCAGTTAGCAATGATGTGCCCAGGTTCATAGCAACGACCACATTCGCGATGGGGGCAGAAGCAGTCTGTATAGCCCCAGTTGTGGCAGAAGCCACATTGGAAAAGGAGACAGTGACCTGCGTTGTGTCCAGGGGTATACTTATGGCAGTGAGGACATTCGTAGTAGACACAGTCCTGTTTATAGTGACCAGGGCAATCACATTGAAAGCATTGGGTGGTGGGAGTCGCTGGAGGAAGGCAAAGGGCATCAGGGCAAGGGAGGACTCAAAAGGGAGAAGACATGATAGTGTTCCCGTTCGGCATGACCAACATCTGAGGTGAGGTGGTCACCGGGAAAACGGGGGCATGGGGTTCCTCTATCTCTTCTCTGCTGGATTCCTCAGAGATGGCTACAATGGTAGGCATGTCTGGAGGGGGGGGAGATGACAAGTGGGAGGTTAGGGCTGTGGGGGAGTGAGGCGGGGGAATAGGAAGGGGGATTGGTCTGGGTTGAGCTAATAAAAAAGATTTGATGGATTGGGTGTACTGGTCATGTTGATTTTGGGAAAGGGAGGATAGGATGTGACGCATGGTGGGGTAAATAAGTCCATGATGAATCTCTTTGGCATAGGAGCCAAAGCCATGGAGTGAAAGGGCAGTGAGTGAGTGGTGGTGGGCTTTGGTCATGGCAAAGCAAAGAGCGGGGTCAGGTGATGTAAGGGATTCAGCAAGACAAAGGGTGGAGGCAACTGTATGATATGTGCGAATTAATGAGTGGGTCACTTCGTCCTCAGAGAAGAGAGGGTGAAGCTCAATTGTGCGGGCGAGTGCAGGGGTTTCAAGGATGGCTGTGAACAGAGAGAGTCTGTTGTGTTCCAGAAGAAACCCAGGGAAGGCTCACTGTGATCGTAAGAGCAATCGCAAGGAGGATGAGGAGGACATAGGGGAGGAGGTGGTGGTTGTAAAAGAGGAGGACATCTTCAAGAAAGAAGAGGAAAGCAAGGGGCATACACTTCAAGGTTGTAAGGCGATACTCATGAAGAGACTGACATCTTACAAGCTTGATTGGCCTAGAGGGAGTGTTGTCATTTATATGCAGAAAGGATTTTAGCCACATGGCAGAGATTTGACTTGGGTTCCCAGGTGTCTTCCGAGTGTGGGTAGCCTTTCCATGATGTCAGGAATCGTTGCTTAGTTTTCAGACCCTTGTGACTGCGGATTACCTCAACTTCGTATTCTTCTTCTCGGTTAATGATGTCAGGTGGTGGTTTTAGGAATGGAGTGCCATAAGCGTGGGTGGTCTGGTATGGGAATAGGAGGGCCGTGTGGAAGGTGTCATGGATGCGCCATGTGGGGGGTAAACAAAGTTTGTAAGATACCAGAGATAGGACACAGGTGATTTCAAAGGGACTGTAGCATTTTGGAGTTAATTTCCATGATGGGAGTTGGAGGCAGAGATTGGTTGCTTCAAGCCAAACCTGGTCTCCGACATTCCATGGAGAGAAGCTGCGGAGAGATCGGGAGGAGATCAATTTTTGGGCAGATTCATGGGTGGCGAGGGCTTCTTTTCAGTTTTCATCAAGAGTTGCTAGGTGATCCTTGAGAGCAGGGATGAAGATTTTCCCCAGGGAAGGGAAGGTTCTTGGTTCATAGCCATAGAGTAGGGAGAATGGGGATTTCTGGGTGGATGAGTGGGGTGCTGAGTTGTGATGGAATTCTGCGGAGGATAGAGCCGTTGACCAGGAGTGGGGGTTGTTGGCACAGAAGATGCATAGGTAAACTTCGAGTTCCTGATTCATCCATTCAGTTTGGCCATCAGTCTGGGGGTGGTATGCAGATGACAGGTGAATGTCATATTTGAGTAAACAAGCAAGTTTGAGAGCAAAGGCAGAGGCAAATTGAGGGCCACAATCAGATATGATGGAATCATAGAGGCTAAATCATTTGAATACATTGTTGAAAAAAAGGAGGGCTACTCCGGCAGCATCTATGGTTTTTGAGCATGGGAGGAGTATTACCCCCTTTGTAAGGCCATGGTCAACCACAACCATGATAGAGTCAAAGGTGTGGGACAGCGGGAGGTCAGTGATAAGGTCAACTGAGAGTTGGCGAAAGGGGAGGGGGGAGGTAGAGGCGATAGGGAGGAGAGGGGGATGTGAGGGGTGGGTGTTGGCTTTGTTCTGTTGGCAGATAGGGCAACCTGTGATGAAGTGTTTGACGAAAGTGGCTAGACCTGGCCACCAGAAGTCTCATTCGAAGATGGCTTTGGTGTGGAAAATGCCCATATGGCCGGTAAGTGGGAAGGAGTGGATGGTATGCAGTAGTGAAGATCTGGCGGACAGTGGGACATATATTCACTGGCGAAAAAATAGGTGACCGTGTTCAAAAGTCCAATTGGAGGCAAGTGATCGGGGGAATAAGGGGGATGATGAGGAGATGGCTTCCAGCACTCAAATGACCAGTGGGTCGGAGGGTGTGGAAGACTTGATGAGGTCCATGAGGGTGAGATCAAGTGCATTGTAGAGATCCATAGATCTCTACAGTCATATACCACTATTTCAATGGATTTTACCATCACCGCATTATCATCCCCGTCGTTCACTCCACCTGCTGTCCAGTCTGGAGCCGGTCCCATCCACCTCTGGTCCCATCTGTCGAAGTCTGGTAGTCCAAGTAAGTCTGCCCGGTCATATACTAGACCAGTTCTTTATTGTTTCATCACCCCTTCTTTACTGGTCCTTCGAAGACCTTTCCATATGATCCCACATACCATTTATATCACTCTGCATTTATTTACATTCGTATTAGTTCTTCCAGACTCTTCCGGACTATAAGTACCATGTACTTAGGATTTTATAATCCAGTTTCCTTCATGTTGGATTCTCACCACACTGCCGTATCCATCCAAATCGTCTCTGGCCCATCACCATCATCATCTGTCATGTCCCCAATGCTTTCCACCCATCACCTTCTCTACTCTGGACTTCCGGTCTTCTTCTGGTCTTCTTCCAGACTGTTCTCCCTTGGGCAGTACCCACTTGGGCAGGTCTTTCTGCACTTCTCTTTGTAGTTGGACCCCTTTGGGACGATATTCATCTCCTTCAACCTACCTGCAGGCTCAGGACTACTCTCTGCTAG
>JBBPLO010000696.1:0-15819 GCA_038089835.1 Retiboletus flavoniger | reverse complement strand
CTTTTCTTGGATTCGCTAACTTCTATAGGCGATTCATTGAAAGCTACTCCACCATAGCCCGACCGCTAATCGATCTCACCAAAAAGAACCAACCATGGGAATGGTCCCCCACGTGTCAACAAGCCTTTGACTCCCTCAAAGAGGCGTTCCTCTCCCAGCCTGTCCTCCAACTACCCAACATGGGCACACAATTTGCCATTGCCACTGACACCTCCAAATTCACCTCCAGTGCCATCCTCCAACAACTAGACCCCAACGGAGAATGGAAACCCTGTTCTTACATCTCGCAGTCGTTCAACCCTGCTGAACGAAACTACGACATCCACAACCGCGAACTCCTCACTGTCATGCGCACCCTCGCCGCCTGGCGCCACTACCTCCACGGCGCCCCCTTTCCAGTCAAAGTCTTCACGGATCACCAGAACCTCACATACTTCCACAAACCCCAGGACCTCAACCAACATCAGGCACGCTGGCTCCTTGACCTCACAGACTATGACCTGGAGTTCTCCTACACCCCTGCCTCTCAACTCTCTGGTCCCGACGCCCTGTCCCGCCGTCCTGATCATGACTCAAAAGACGCCGACAACACCACCGTCACTGTCCTTCCCGAAACCGCTTTCATCGCTTCAGTCAACACCCTCCTCGCCAAACAGATTTCTGAGGAATGCACCGTAGACCCTACGGCCCTCCAGGCCATTCAATCCCTTTCCGCACTGCTCCCCTCGTCCTTCCGCGCTCGATTCTCCCCTTGGCAGTCTGTCAATGGTGCCCTCACCTTCCATGGACGCCTCTATGTTCCCCCCAACTCCTGCCAAGCGGTCCTGGCTAAACACCACGACCACCCCACTGCCGGCCACCCCGGCTACCTAAAAACCTGTCAACTCATTGCCGCTGAATGCTGGTGGCCGGGCCTTGCTGCCCATATCCGCAATTACGTCTCCGGCTGTGCTGTGTGCCAGCAAAACAAGACCAACACACACCCCATGACACCCCCACTCATCCCCATCCGCTCTTCCTGCACTCGCCCCTTCCAACAGATCTCCTGTGATCTGATCACCGACCTCCCCATCTCTGACGGTTTTGATAGTCTCCTGGTCGTGGTCAACCACGGCCTTACGAAGGGGGTAATTCTCTGCCCCACAAAGAAAACAGTAACCATGGACACCATTGCCACCCTATTCACCCACAAAGTCTACTCCTGGTACGGCCTACCGGACAAAATCATCTCCAACTGAGGCCCCCAATTCGCCTTGACATTCTCCAAGGAGCTTGGATGAATCCTCAACTACAAGCTTGCCCTCTCCACCGCCTTCCATCCCCAAACTGATGGAGAAACCGAGAGGGTTAACCAAGAGGTAGAAACCTACCTCCACATCTTCTGTGGAGATGACCCCATGTCGTGGGCCAGTAAGATTTCCTTAGCCAAGTTCACCCACAATCACCGACCCCACTCGGTCACTAACAAATCCCCCTTCTTCCTCCTTATGGGGTATGAACCTAACCCCTTACCCACCTTAGTTCCAGCCACCAACGTTCCCACTGTCGAGACCCGACTCAAAGAACTATCCTCCGCCCGAAACGAAGCCCTGGCTTCCCACGAACTGGCTTGCCAAGTGATAGCCAGCAGAAACAAACGCCCCTTTACCCCTTTCAGCAAGGGAGATAAGGTATGGCTCGAGGCCTGAAACCTCCGCCGGGAACTAGCCAATTCCAAATTTTCCCCCAAAAGAGAGGGACCCTTTGTCATCACTGATGTCCTATCTCCTGTTTCTTATCGACTTGCCCTCCCAAAGATGTGGAAGCTCCACCCCACGTTCCATGCTTCTCTCTTATTGCCCTATCGCCAAAACGCTGTCTACGGCCCCCATTTCCAAAAGAACCCACCAGAGCTTATTGGCGGACAAGCGGAGTACGAAATAGAAAAGATCATACATCACCGAGGTGCTTCGGATAAGCGCCACTATCTCGTCCAGTGGAAAGGATACTCCGCCAATGATGACTCCTGGCTCCCCGAAAAGGACTTCCACCGTGCACAGACCATCCTACTCACCTATAAGAAGGCACATCCCCGCACCTTTTTCCCTTAGCTCTTTCTCTCTCCTCTCTTCATAGCATAACAAGAAACAAACCGTCAGAAAAAGAACAAACATGTCGTCCATAACAACCGTATCATCCCTCCGCTCCTCCGCTCCTCTTTCTTCTCCGTTAGCTGATAAAAACAACATCGTCATAGCCAACGACCTACCTATAGACTTCCCTACTATAGCTTCACATGCATCCACCATATATGATCCAATGATGTCTTCCTCCTGTGCTCCATCCCCTGGTTGGGGATCCCCTGCCACTGGTCCCCCACGTTGGGGCGACCGCTCCCCCGAGTTCCCTCCCGTCTTGCTTGCTACCATCATACTGATGCCCATCCTCAGCGTCGACATCCCCATCAACGCACATCGCTTGCATGAAGACTACCCCTCTTGCGACGACCTTCAGGAACTCACGTCGGCATTGACCGACTCCCACCTCCTCGTACCCCTACAGTCCTTCGTTGAAGATGTGTCCCATTTGGAGCTTGTCTCCAAGCTATACCTACAGATCGCCAGGCTTGGCCTGATACCCCCTAACCCTACTGACGCTCAATGTGCTTGCCTCCATACTATTCTCCAATCCATCCACCGAGATGCTCGCACTGTCACCCTCCTTCTAGCCTACCAACTAGGAGCTTTAGAATTCTTCCAAGACCTCGATAGGTACCTGAAGGAGCACGCTGCTCGTCAGGCTCGCTGAGCCAACTTTACCCCTTCCGCATCTTCCACCCCCCTCGACCCAGCTGAGATAGACTTCTTAGTCCGAGCTGAAGCCTTCTGGACAGGCAATGACGGGATGACTCCCCTCCCAGAGACCCATCCCCGCTATCGGCAGGCATGCTTTCATTGCCACCACCTCGGTCACTTTCGGGCCGATTGCCAAGTCTACCAGTGCCCACTCTGTCTGCAATTCACCCCAGGTCACTCCCAACAATCCTGCCCCCTCCGTCGACCTCCTCCTCCGCCCCACTTCTTGTCGTCCTCCAGCTCCTCCCGAGGAAACTGCTCTCCTGAGCAAACCCGCAACTGCTGCGCTCGTCCGTCTCCTCCCCTGCGCCCCGCTCCTCCACCACATACACACAACTGCTGACCTCGCCACCGTCGCTCCCTGGTTGAGGTCCATAACTACGGCGATGATGACATCGATGACGTCTTCGATGATGTCACTTATGCTAACATGATGGGCTCTCCTAATGCCGGATACCTCAATCTTTGAGAAAGGTTCGATGGAGTCTCACCCCTAGCACGGGGGTAATGTTACGATCCACGGTGGATCGCCCTTTTTCCTTTTTCCTTTTTCCTTTCTTTTTACTTAGCTAAAGTCCTTGTTCCTCCTTATCTCGTATCTCGGACTTAGGAACTCCATTTGTGCCTCGAGTTCCGTTTCCCCAGTTCCTTCCGCTCCGTCTTATCTTGGAACCATTGTATTATTAGAACTGACTCGATGTGACTCATCCTTATCTACTGCGGATGACTCACTCCTTATCTTGGGCTTACTAGAAGCCCCTTACCTAATGTCTTGGCGCTTGTACTTATATTGCGTCCTCTGCCTGTACTTTTCTTTAGCTTAGTCTACTCAATTCTATGAGCTCTAAGCCCACTCCTCGCTCCTCTCGTCATGGTCTGTAATCCACACACTGAGACTATGGGTCATCCCTAGGTCTCCACCTTGCACCTCGTCCCAGACTTAAGGAATCCCCTTGAAGTCCAACCCACAGGCCGTTTGAGTGCTGTTTCTGTTCTAAGGGATTCCCCTTGAACGCGTGTCTCCAAAGACTTCTGTCAGAACACCCGAGTATCCTCCTTCATCTTTGCATCCATGAGAGCTCACTTTGAGTTCCCGCTGGTATTCCACAGCCCAGCGTAACATCAGGTACCTCTCCTCCACTTCTCGATCGAGGTAGTTATGGAGGTGGTCGTGCGAGATGGTGTCGATGGGGATGGTGTCGGGCTCATGGGTAGGGAAGGTGTAGACCTTGTTGTGGCGTTCAAGGTCCTTCTTATGTTCATGGTGGAGGAGGGCGGATTGGTCGATGGACTCGTCTAGGGTCAGGGTCCTGGTGGTCCAATCAATTTTCGGGTTGGCGGTGTGAAGCCAAGGGAGTCCGAGTATAAGGTTATCTCGGCCGAGGTGCATAACATGGAAAAGGACCTTTTGGGCTAGTCCTTCGATATCTAGGAACAGGGAGCAGGTATGGGTGATCCTTCCCCAATGATTGGTGGTCTCATCGGCATTTTTGGCAAGGATGGGGGTGGCGAGTTTGGTCAACGGTAGTTTATGTTTGGCGACGAAGCCATAGTCGACACAGGAGATGCTGGCACCACTATCAATGAGTGCTCTTGTTTCGACAGTTTTCATGGTGTATGAGGGGCGAATGACTTGGACCGGAATGATCATAGATTTAGTCACTGCTTTTACAAGTACAGAAGCGATGTAGGAAGGGGCTAATGTCGAGGTAGGCTTCCTTTCTAAAAATCCTGTAGGAATACGGCCTTTACCGATTCCTCATCTTTGTCGTCGTCTTCAATTTCTTGAAGCCGCGGGATTTCTTCTTCATCGGCCACCTCCACCACCTTCTTGGTTGGTGGGCGAGGGGCCTTCGGGACCTGTGGGGAAAAGGCTGGGCAGTTCTGGGAGGAGTGGCCGCTTTGGCGGCATCTGAAACGAAGGTTGTTTTTGATACACCTTTGTTTTTCTTCGGGGGTCATCTTCGTGATGGTGTGGACAATGTTGACGTCCATGGTGTTAGGGTCGGTGCGAGCACGTGGAGTAAAGGTGATGTCTTTTGCCTGAAAGGCTCCAGACCTTGAGGCAACTTTGTGGGCGTGGTTCCACATGTTGTTGAAGTGCATGGCCTTCGAGTACCAGTCGTTGATGGTGGTGGGGGGTGTCTCCATCGTGTAGATTTTGTACATGATAGATGAGGGGAGGCCTGCTGCAAAGTAGGCAATGAGAACATTGTCGTCCGTTATCTGGGCGACAGCGACTTTGCTTCGGAACGTGGCGATGTAGTTAAGGAGGGTTGGGGAGAACCCGTCCTTTTTCTTCTGCATTCGGGTGGTGGAAAGCCAAGCGATGGCGTTTCTGATGGAGTCCTGGTGTTTGAAGGCAGCCTGGAACTCGGCGGTGAAGGTGGCGACAGTTCTGAGATTGATGGTCCCGGAAGTGAAGCACTTTTGTCGAAAGGTTGCTGCCCAGATGGCAGCGGATCCTTTGGTCATATGAGAAAGCGCGAACGCGATCTTCTTGGCATCAGTGTCGTACACGTCGGCGTTGACAAGGAGGTAGAACTAAACAGTGTTGAACCACTGTTTGGATTTATCATAGTTTCCATCGAAGGGCTCAGGGGCTCCAAAACGGAGTTCCTTTGAAGACATTGTTGCTGGGGGCAAGGGTAAGGGCATGACGGTGGGGCATGTTCAAGATAGGGGGAAGCCTGTGAGGGTGGGCGGCTTAGAAGATCTGGTAGGGAGAGACACGCTCGGTTGCGGGGCAGTGGGAGTGGGAGTCTCAGGGGAAGGTACTCACGGAATACTAAGGTGTTGAGTGAGTCCATGGGTGAGGTGGAGGGTTTTGTCTTCCTCTTGGGTAGAGGTGGGATTGATCTCGTGATCGGAGTGTTCAGGGGACGAGGGGGACGAGGGTTCAGGGGAGGACTGGCCTTGTTCAGGCGCACCTCAGGGTAAGAACCAGTGGGAGGTAATGGTGATGCAGTGCCCAGGGAATCACCCCATGCAGGCTGATCGCGGGAGAGGGATGCACAGTTGTCCAGGGAATCACCCCATACAGACTGAAGGCGGGAGCAGGTAAAAGGAACGACCTGAAAGTCGTCCGTAGGGGGTAGCTTAGTCTTTTGTTATGCTGGGCTATGGAATACCAGCGGGGACTCAAAGTGAGCTCTCATGGGTGCGAAGACGAAGGAGGATACTCGGGTGTTCCGACAGAAGTCTTCAGAGACACATGTTCAAGGGAAGTCCCTTAGAACGGTAACAGCGCTCGAACGGCCTGTGGGTTGGACTTCAAGGGGATTCCTTAAGTCTGGGACAAGGTACAAGGTGGAGACCTAGGGATGACCCATAGTCTCAGTGTGTGGATTACAGACCACGACGAGAGGAGCGAGGAGTGGGCTTAGAGCTCGTGGAATTGAGTAGACTAAGCTAAGGAAAGAGCACAGGCGAGAGAAGTGATATAAGTACATATGCCAAGACATTAGGTAAGGGCTTCTAGTAAGCCCGAGATAAGGAGTGAGTCATCTGCAGTAGATAAGGATGAGTCACGGCGAGTCAGTTCTAATAATACAACAGTTCTGAGATAAGATGGAATGGGAGGAACCAGGGAAGCGGAACTCGAGGTGTAAATGGAGTTCCTAAGTCCGAGGTACGAGATAAGGAGGAACGAGGACTTAGCTAAGTAAAAGAAAAAGAAAGGAAAAAGGGCGATCCACCATGGATCGTAACAGGTACTACCTTGACTCCACCCATTTGGGAAGTACGACCCGGACACGTCTTCAAACTGTCTACCCGCTGGTATTCCAAGCCCAGCTCCACCTCCCTAGAGGAAGACCACCACCCGTTTGAGAAAGTAGACCCGGAACGTCATTAAACTTACCATTCCCCCTGACCCGACCGCGGGATGTCAGTAAACTCCTGCGCTAAGCAATGCCCGTCACACCAGCCTCTAGCTTAGCACCCCTCTATCTTGATCTCCCCTTGTCGAACCTTGGAATCCCCATCGTTCCCCCCCTCTCGCGGGTCTTACGACCTAGGCTGGCACACAGCTCTAACTAACTGCACCACTCCTTGGACCTCACCGGTCACCACTTGGGTCAATCTTGACCAACCCCTGCCCCACCTTCCTCCGCCTTCGGCCTGTATGGGATGATTCCCTGGGCACACGCACACCCTGTCCCCGCCTTCGGTCTGCACGGGATAATTCCCTGGACACTGCGTACACTTCCCTATCCCCTCTGCATCCTCAGTACGATGTAAAACTACTTAAAACACCCCTTGGCCATTGTTATGCTGGGCTATGGAATACCAGCGGGGACTCAAAGTGAGCTCTCGTGGATACAAAGACAAAGGAGGATACTCGGGTGTTCTGACAGAAGTCTTCGGAGACACGTGTTCAAGGGGGATCCCTTAGAACGGAAACAGCGCTCAAATGGCCTGTGAGTTGGACTTCAAGGGGATTCCTTAAGTCCGGGACAAAGTGCAAGGTGGAGACCTAGGGAGGACCCATAGTCTCAGTGTGTGGATAACAGACCACGACGAGAGGAACAAGGAGTGGGCTTAGAGCTCGTAGAATTGAGTAGACTAAGCTGAGGAAAAGTACAGGGCAGCGACGGGCTATAAGTACATATGCCAAGACGTTAGGTAAGGGGCTTCTAGTAAGCCCGAGATAAGAGTGAGTCATCCGCAGTAGATAAGGATGAGTCACAATGAGTCAGTTCTAATAATACAACGGTTCCGAGATAAGACAGAATAAAAGGAACCGGGGAAGCAGGACTTGAGGCGTAAACGGAGTCCCTAAGTCCAAGATATGAGATAAGGAGGAACAAGGACTTAGCTAAGTAAAAGGAGAAGAAAAAGAAAAGGGCGATCCACCGTGGATCGTAACATTACCCCCATGCTAGGGGTGAGACTCCGTTGAACCTTCCTTAAAGGTCGAGATATCCGGTGCCCGGGGAGCCCGTTATGTTAGTGTAAGCGACATCATCGAAGACGTCATCGTTGCCATAGTTATGGACTTCAACTGGGGAATGGTGGCGGCGAGGTCGGCGGTTGTGCGTACACGGTGGAGGTGCGGGACGCAGGGGAGGAGATGGGCGAGTTTGGCAGTTACGAGTTTGCTTGGGTGAGCGGTTGCCTTGGGAGGAGCCGGAGGATGATGAAAAGTGGGGTGGGAGAGGAGGCTGACGGAGGGGGCAGGCCTGTTGGGTATGACCCAGGGCGAATTGAAGACAGAGTGGGCACAGGTAGACCTGGCAGTCGGCCCGAAAGTGGCCGAGGCAGTGGCAATGGAAGCATGCCTGATGGTATCTGGGATGGATCTCCAGGAGGGAAGACATTCCATCGTTGCCAGTCCAGAAAGCTTCGGCTCGGGCTAAGAAGTCTATTTTGGCTGGGTCGAGGGGGGAAGAAGACGCAGAAGGGGTGGAGTGGGCTCGACGAGCCTGTCATGCGGAATGTTCTTTCAGGTACCTATCAAGGTCCTGGAGGAACTCTAGCGCACCGAGTTGGTAGGCTAGGAGGAGCGTGATGGCGCACAAGTCATGGTAGATAGACTGTAAGACAGTGTGGAGACAGGCGCGCTGAGCATCTGTGGGGTTGGGGGGAATGAGGCCAAGTCTGGCGATCTGCAAGTATAATTTAGAGACGAGCTCCAGCAGGGAGGCGTCCTTGACGAAGGACTGTAGGGGAATAACGAGGTGAGAGTCGGTTAAGGCTGACACGAGCTCCTGGAGGTCATCGTGGGAGGGGTAGTCTTCGTGCAGACGATGCGTGTTGATGGGGACGTCAACGCTAAGAATGGGCATCAGCATCACGGTGGCGAGTGAGACAGGGGGGAGCTCGGGGGAGTGGTCGCCCCAATGTGGGGGACCAGCAGTGGGGGATCCCCAACCAGGTGATGGAGCATGGGAGGATGACATCAGAGGGTCGTATATGGTGGATGCATGAGAAGCTAAGGTAGGGAAGTCTATAGGTAGGTCATCAGCGAGGACGATGTTATCTTTGTCAGCTAATGGAGAGGAAAGGGGAGGGGAAGAACGGAGGGACGATATGGTGGTTATGGAAGACATATTTTTCTTTTTGGACGGTTTGTTTCTTTGGTATACTACGAGGGAGGAAGGAAAGAGGGACTAAGGGGGAAAGGTGCAGGGGTGTGCCTTCTTATAGGCGAGGAGGATGGCCCGTGCGCGTCGAAAGTCTTTTTCAGGAAGCCAGGAGTCATTATCGGCAGAGTATCCTTTCCACCAGACCAGATAGTGGCACTTATCCGAAGCACCTCAGTGTCTAATGATCTTTTCTATTTCGTATTCCGCTTGTCCGCCGATAAGCTCCGGCGGGTTCTTTTTGAAATGGGGGCCGTAAACGGTGTTTTGGTGATAGGGAGATAAGAGGGAAGCGTGGAACGTGGGGTGGAGCTTCCACGTCTTTGGGAGGGCTAGATGATAAGATATGGGGGAGAGTACGTCAGTGATAACAAAGGGTCCTTCTCTTTTTGGAGAGAATTTGGGGTTGGCTAGTTCCCAGCGGAGGTTTCGGGCCTTGAGCCATATCTTATCTCCTTTACTGAATGGGGTAAAGGGTCATTTGTTTCGACTGGCCATTACTTGGCGAGCCAGTTTGTGGGAGGCGAGGGCCTTGTTTCGGGTGGAGGTGAGTTCTTGTAGCCGCATTTCGATGGCAGGGACATTGGTGGATGGGACTAAGGTGGGTAGAGGGTTAGGCTCATATCCCATGAGGAGGAAGAAGGGAGATTTGTTAGTAACCGAGTGTGGTCGGTGGTTGTGGGTGAACTCGGCTAGGGATATTTTGTTAGCCCACGACGTGGGGTTGTCTCTGCAGAAGATATGGAGGTAGGTTTCTATCTCTTGGTTGACTCTTTCGGTCTCTCCATCGGTCTGAGGGTGGAAGGCTGTGGAGAGGGCGAGCTTGTAATTGAGGATTCATCCGAGCTCTTTGGAGAATGCTGAGGCGAACTGGGGGCCTTGGTCAGAGATGATTTTGTCTGGTAGGCTGTACCGGGAATAGACTTTGTGGGCAAACAGGGTGGTGATGCCGTCCACAGTTACCGTTTTCTTCATGGGGCAAAGAATTACCCCCTTTGTAAGGCCGTGGTCGACCACGACCAGGAGACTATCAAAACTGTCGGAGACAGGGAGGTCCGTGATCAGATCGCAGGAGATCTGTTGGAACGGGCGCGTGCAAGAGGAGTGGATGGGGACGAGCGGAGGCGTGGTGGGGTGAGTGTTGGTTTTGTTTTGCTGGCACGTGGCACAGCCGGAGACGTAATTGCAAATGTGGGCGGCAAGGCCTGGCCACCAGCATTCGGCGGCGACAAGTTGACGAGTTTTTAAGTAGCTGGAGTGGCCGGCGGTGGGGTGGTCGTGGTGCTTGGCCAGGATCGCTCAGCGGGAGTTAGGGGGTACGTAGAGGCGGCCATGGAAAGTAAGGGCGCTGTTGACAGATTGCCAGGGGGAGAAACGGGAGTGAAAGGATGTTGGTAGGGGTGCGGAGAGGGATTGAACGGCTTGGAGGGCTGTAGGGTTGATGGTACATTCCTCAGAGATTTGTTTAGTGAGGAGGGTGTCAATCGAGGTGACGAAGGCCATTTCGGGAAGTACGGTGACGGCAGTGTTGTCGGCATCTTTTGAGTTGTGGTCCAGACACCGGGACAGGGCGTCGGGGCCCGCAAGTTGGGCGGCAGGGGTGTAGGAGAACTTGAGGTCGTAGTCTGCGAGGTTGAGGAGCCAATGTGCCTGGCGGCGGTTGAGGTCTTGGGGCTTACGGAAGTAGGTGAGGTTTCAGTGGTCAGTGAAGACTTTGATGGGGAATGGGGCACCTCAGAGGTAGTGGCACCAGGCAGAGGGAGCTCTCATGACGGTGAGGAGTTCGTGGTCATGGACGTCATAGTTCCGTTTGGCGGGGCCGAACGATTGAGAGATGTACGAGCAGGATTTCCACTCTCCATTGGCGTCGAGTTGTTGGAGAATGGCACCTGAGGCAAATTTGGAGGTGTCGGTGGCGATGGCGAATTGTGCGCCAGTGTCGGGGAGTTGGAGGATGGGTCGAGAGAGAAACACGTCCTTGAGGGTGTCAAAGGCTTGTTGGCACATGGGGGACCATTCCCATGGTTGGTTCTTTTTGGTGAGGTCGATGAGCGGTCGGGCAGTAGTGGAATAGCCCTCAATAAATCGTCTGTAAAAGTTAGTGAACCTGAGGAAGGAGCGAACTTGTTTCAAGGTAGTGGGGATGGGCCATTTGGCGATACCTTCGAGCTTGACAGGGTCCATGGTGATATGCCCTGGTTTAACGATGAGGCCGAGGTATTCTACCTCGTCTGTGGCGAACTTGCATTTGTCAAGCTTGAGGTGGAGGTCGAGCTCCGCCATGCGTTGGAGGACGCGTCGTGTCCTGTCGGTGTGAGTTTCATCATCAGGGGAGAAGATAAGAAGGTCATCCATGTAGATGACTAGCCATCCTTTGGCAATTAGGTCTCTGAAGGAGTTGTTCATGAAGCACTGGAAGGTGGCCAGGGAGTTGGTGAGCCCGAAGTACATGACGTTGGGTTCAAAGAGGCCTCGGTGAGTCATGAAGGCTGCTTTCCATCGATCCTCTGGGGAGATCTGGATGTTATTGTATCCCCATCGAACGTCGAATTTGGTGAATTTCTTCGTGTCTTTGAGCTTATCGATGAGTTCAGAGATGAGGGGGAGTGGGTAGGCGTCACGGACGGTAGCTTCATTGAGCTTTCGGTAGTCCTGGCAAGGGCGTAGTCCTCCATCCTTCTTGTGAACGAAGAAGAAGGGGGACGCTTGGGGGGATTTAGATGGGGAGATTTTTCCTGCGGCGAGATTTTCATTGAGGAACTTGTCGGCTGCGGCTTTCTCCTCAGGGGAGAGTGGGTAGATTTTCCCTATGGAGGGGGAGAACTCGGGTTTCAAGGTAATTTTATGGTCATAGGGTCATGACAGGGGTAGGTGGTCAGCAGCCTCTTGGGAGAAGACCGATTTGAATTGTTCATACTCTGGGGGTAACAATACTTTCAGAGCTGTGAGGGCTTCTTCCTTGGTGAGTTTGGTAGCCTTGGTGATCTTGGCTATCTGAGATGTGCGGAGGAATCTGGATCTGCATCAGATGATCCGAAAGACGAACCAGTTTCGGATGGCGACGTTCAAGTATCTCTCCTCCACTTCTCTGTCGAGGTAGTTGTGGAGGTGGTCGTGGGAGATGGTGTTGACAGGGATGGAGTTGGGCTCGTGCGTAGGGAAGGTGTAGACCTTGTTGTGGTGTTCAAGGTCCTTCCTGTGTTCGTGGTGGAGGAGGGCAGATTGGTTGATGGATTCGTCCAGGGTCAAGGTCCTGGTGGTCCAGTTGATTTTAGGATTGGTGGTGCAGAGCCAGGGAAGTCCGAGTATGAGGTTGTCTCGGCCTAGGTGCATCACGTGGAACAGGACCTTTTGGGCTAGTCCTTCAATGTTGAGGAATAGGGAGCAGGTGTGCGTGATCTTCCCTTTGTTGTTGGTGGTTCCATCCACGTTTTTGGCGAGGATGGGGGTGGAGAGCTTTGTCAGGGGGAATTTGTGCTTGGCGACGAAGCCATAGTCGATGCAAGAGATACTGGCGCTGCTATCAATGAGCGCATGGGTGTTGACAGTTTTCATAGTGTGCGAGGGGCGAATGACTTGGATGGGAAAGACCATAGATTTCATCACTGCTTTTACAAGTACAGAAGCAATATAGGAAGGGGCTAACGTCGAGGTAGGCTTTCTTTCTAAAAATCCTAAAGGAATACGGCTTTTACCAACTTCTCATCTTCTTTGTCGTCTTCGACTTCTTGGAGTCGGGGGATTTCTTCTTCGTCAGTCACCTCCGCCACCTTCTTGGTTGGTGGGTGAGGGACCCTTGGGGTCTGTGGGGAAAAGGCCAGGCAGTTCCAGGAGAAGTGGCCGCTTTGGCAGCATCTGAAACAAAGGTTGTTTTTAATACATCTCTGTTTTTCTTCTGGGGTCATTTTGGAGATAGTTCTGATGACGTCGACATCCATGGCATTGGGGTCGACTCGGGCTTTAGGGGAGAACGTGATATCTTTGGCGCGGGCGGCTCCGGATCTGGATGCGACTTCATGGGCGCAGTTCCACATGTTGTCGAAGTGCATAGCCTTCAAGTACCAGTCGGAGATGGTAGTAGGGGGCGTTTCCATTGCGTAGATTTTGTACATGATGGAGGAAGGTAGGCCTGCTGTGAAGTAGGCGATTAGAACGTTGTCGTCCGTTATCTGGGTGGCGGCGACCTTGCTGTGGAAAGTGGCGATATAGTTGAGGAGGGTGGGAGAGAACCTGTCCTTCTTCTTCTGCATGCGGGTGGTGGAAAGCCAGGCGATGGCGTTCCTGATGGAGTCCTGGTGCTTGAAAGCAGCCAGGAATTTGGTGGTGAAGGCGGTAATGGTGCCTAGGTTGACAGTTCCGGAAGAGAAGCATTTCTGCTGGAAGGTTGCTGCACAGATGGCAGCCGATCCTTTGGTCATATGAGAAAGCGCGAACATGATCTTTTTGGCGTCGGTGTCATAGACGTCAGCGTTAACAAGGAGGTAGAACTGAACAGTGTTGAACCACTGTTCGGACTTATCATAGTTCCCATCGAAGGGTTCAGGGGCTCCAAGGCGGAGTTCCTTAGAAGACATTGTAGCTGGGGGCAAGGGTAAGGGCGCGACAGTGGGGCGTGTTCGAGATAGGGGGAAGCCTGTGAGGGTGGGTGGCCTAGAAGGTCAGGCAGGGAGAGACATGCTTGGTTGCGGGGCAGTGGGAGTGGGAGTCTCAGGGGAAGGTACTCATGGAATACTAAGTTGTTGAGCGAGTCCTTGGGCGAGGTGGAGAGTTTCGTCTTCCTCTTGGATAGAGGTGGGGTTGATCTCGAGATTGGAGTGCTCGAGGGACGAGGGGGATGAGGGCTCGGGGGAGGACTGGCCTTGTTCAGGCGTTCCTCAGGGTAAGAACCAGTGAGAGCTAATGATGATGCAGTGCCCAGGGAATCACCCTGTGCAGGCTGATCATGGGAGAGGGATGTGCGGTTGTCCAGGGAATCACCCCATGCAGACTGAAGGCGGGAGCAGGTAAGAGGAACGACCTGAAAGTCGTCTGTAGAAGGTAGCTTAGTCTTTTGTTATGCTGGGCTATGGAATACCAGCGGGGACTCAAAGTGAGCTCTCATGGATACGAAGATGAAGGAGGATACTCGGGTGTTCTGACAGAAGTCTTCGGAGACATGCGTTCAAGAGGGATCCCTTAGAATGGAAACAGCACTCGAACGGCCTGTGGGTTGGACTTCAAGGGGATTCCTTAAGTCTGGGACAAAGTGCAAGGTGGAGACCTAGGGAGGACCCGTAGTCTCAGTGTGTGGATAACAGACCACGATGAGAGGAACAAGGAGTGGGCTTAGAGCTCGTAGAATTGAGTAGACTAAGCTGAGGAAAAGTACAGGGCGGCGATGGGCTATAAGTACATATGCCAAGACGTTAGGTAAGGGCTTCTAGTAAGCCCGAGATAAGAGTGAGTCATCCGCAGTAGATAAGGATGAGTCACGATGAGTCAGTTCTAATAATACAACGGTTCCGAGATAAGACGGAATAGAAGGAACCGGGGAAGCGGGACTTGAGGCGTAAACGGAGTCCCTAAGTCCGAGATACGAGATAAGGAGGAATGAGGACTTAGCTAAGGAAAAGGAGAAGAAAAAGAAAAGGGCGATCCACCATGGATCGTAACAGCCACCACCTTGAACCCACTTGACACCTCATCACTAAACCCATAAAATTTTTTTCTGTGGCCCACTGGCACCCTCCTCCCTCCTCCTCGGTTAACTCCTCTGCACGTCTCCATCGTTCCCCCCCTCGTCATCCCTCATCTGGAGCCTGCCACAGAATTGGTACGGCCGTCCAGGTCCCCTGTCTGGTTTTGGGATCGGGGTCGATCCCTGCTTTTTATTGCAAAAGCCGGGAGGTAGAGGTGATGGAGAGCCAGAAGGCGATCCACTGGTTTGGCTCCTCAAACCAACGTTCCTGAAGACAACACAAGGTTAGCGTAAGGCAAGCACAGCTTGCAGCTAACTGAAGCGAGCATTCTGAGTACTGTGAGGACCCCTCTGGTGGTCTGAGCGATTTGTCTTAGGAAATTTTAATTTTTCCTCTAACCCCTGTCCCCGTCCTTGTCACCTCCTGCACGAGGCTAAACTGCATCCTTGCTAGTCCTAGCACACTGGTCACCTGTCAAAACATCTAGTTCCACGGACCTTGTCATCCACCGGCATGTGAATAAACTGCACCCTTGGTCGTCTACACCAACGACAACTCCCCTTGTTCACCTCCGGCAAGAGACTAAACTGCACCCTCAGTCGCCAACCCAGTGACACCCCCACCTTGTCCCTCCAGCACGAGGATAAACTGCATTCTCCACACCAGTACAGCGCTGGTCTATCAAAGCTTCGAACAACTGGTCAAACACTGTCCTCGGTTCCCCATGATCCACGGTCCACCCTCCACCTCACGCCTGGCCCACCATAGCCCATCTAAATCTTCCTTGGAAGTACACTGATCATGTATAAAAGATCCACCAGTATAAACCTCGGCTTGACCCCTAATCCATGGTACTTGCTCACTTCACCCTCGGCAGCTCACTCCTGCTGGGAGGTACTCGTCCCCTCACCTTTGGCAGCTCACTCCTGCCGGGAGGTACTCGTCCCCTCACCTTCGGCAGCTCACTCCTGCCGGGAGGTACTCGTCCCCTCACCTTCGGCAGCTCACTCCTGCTAGGAGGTACTCGTCCCCTCACCTTTGGCAGCTCACTCCTGCTGGGAGGTACTCGTCCCCTCACCTTTGGCAGCTCACTCCTGCTGGGAGGTACTCGTCCCCTCACCTTTGGCAGCTCACTCCTGCTGGGAGGTACTCATCCCCTCACCTTTGGCAGCTCACTCCTGCTGGGAGGTACTCATCCCCTCTGGAGCTTGTCTCCAAACT
>JBBPLO010000695.1:0-15824 GCA_038089835.1 Retiboletus flavoniger | reverse complement strand
AAGCAACTCCAGGAGCTTTCTACTACCAAGCATATCCCTGTGTCTACTAATGTCGTACAGGTCAATGAACTTGCCAGTCATGACCCTGGTGCTGTGGAGCGCGAATTTGGGGACCAAGTTCACCAGAACGATGACAGCCTCATTGTGGTGCATCATAGCATTCCATTATGGTCACTCAATGCAAAGGTACTCAGTACTGGATGCACCATCACCATGGTCTTAGACACCAGTTCAGAGATCGTCGCCATGCCTAAACAGGTATGGACGGACCTCAGTCTTTCGGTCCAGTCAGACCATGTTATGACAATGTTGAATGCTAATGCTAGCACCGAGTCGACCATTGGTGTTGTCGAGAACCTGCACCTGGACTTCGGAGCTGGCGAGGTTTGTCTCCAGGTTCAAGTAGTCCCCAGGGCTAACTTTGATCTATTACTTGGCCGACCTTTTCATTGTCTTATGAGCACATCCACTGACGATTTCCCTGATGGCGCACAGACTATCACACTCCAAGACCCTAACTCGGGCAAAGTATACAAACTGCTGACGCGCACTTGGACCGAAGGATGTCCACGCTGCTGACATGGTCTGTTCTGTGCTAATCACAAGTCCGTCATCGAGATGGGTCTTGCAGACGCTGATGGACCTTGCAATTTGTTTTTCTACTCGTCTGCCTTGTACATTCCATTTGCATCCCTGCCCCAGTCTTGTTTTCACATTTCACATTCAGACTTACCTACTGCTACTCCTTCATCTGCCTATGATTTTTTGTCATCTACCCAGTCTGCCCTGTCTTCATCGCATATTCTCACACTTTCTTCCCTCTACACCTTCAATCCTGTTTCCCATTTGCTGGCTTACAAGCTGGTCGCTAAAAAGGTCTGGTCAGTTGTGGCTCCTCTAGAGGAGGAGTACCACGTTCTGTGCCAGTTACCAGACAATCCTCTTGCTGGTCTTATTCCATTACCCACTAATCCCCTGGACTTCGTGCCAGGAACTCAATTTACACAGGAACGTGCCGACGCACTTGACCTCGACCCAGCCAAATGGCTGTGGCCTGAGGAGCTCAAGTTGGTCTGGTGGTTAGTCTGGAACCACGAGCCGGCCTTTGCTTGGATTCCAACCAAGCGAGGTCACTTAGACGAATGGTACTTCCCACTGGTCAAGATTCCAACGGTCCCCCATATGCTATGGATCCTTCGCAATATTTCCATACCACCATCTTCATGGGACCAAGCCATCCAAATCATCAAGGACCGGATCGCCTCTGGAGTCTATGAACCGTCTGCCACTACCTACCAGTCTTGCTGGTTCTGTGTGCTTAAGCAGGATGGCAAGACTCTCTGGCTCATCCACAACCTCCAACCCCTAAATGCCATCACCATCCAGGACTCCTCTGTCCCCCCCTTCGTTGAGCACCTGGCTGAGTCGTTTGATGGGTACATGGTCTATGGTATGATGGACCTGTTCACAGGTTATGACCAGCGCCCGCTGTACATTGACTTCTGGGACATGACTATGTTCAACAGTCCACTTGGACCTCATCATCTCACCACTCTTCTGATGGGTCACACTAACGCCGTCCAGATTTATCAGGCTGATATGGCCTTCATTTTACAGGATGAAATTCCTCATCACACCATGCCATTTGCCAATGACCTACCAGTCAAGTCCAGCACTACTTGCTACCAGAATCCGGACAGCACCTATGAAACCATCCCCGCCAACTCCAGTATATGGAGATTCATATGGGAACATCTACAAGTTGTTCACTACATCCTTCAGTGCCTGCAAAATGTCAGAGCTATGGTCTCCGCCAAGAAGTTCGTCCTCACCACTCCAGACACCACTATCATTGGGCACAAGTGTACTTTTGACAGTTGAGTTGCACACGAGGCCAAGGTCCAGAAGATCCGGGACTGGCTGGAGTGTGAGAACTTGACACAAGTCCATGGGTTCCTTGGGACCTGTGGAGTCGTTTGTATTTTTATCCGTGACTTTGCCACTATTTCCTGTCCATTGGTCAACTTGACCTGGAAGAGTGTTCCCTTCAAATGGGGTGATGCCCAGCACAATGCGATGAATTGTCTGAAGGATGAGATCATTAGGTCCCCAGTGCTCCGCTGGCTTGACTATGAGTCTGGTTGGAAGGTTGTCCTCGCCGTTGATACTTCCGTTATTGCTATTGGCTTCATTCTTTTGCAGCAAAGTGAGGATGGCAAACACTATCCAAACTGGTTTTGTTCCATCAGCTTCACAAATGTCGAAAGCCAGTACTCCCAGGCTAAGCTCAAGCTGTATGTGTTATGCTGGGCTATGGAAGTACCAGCAGGGACTCAAAGTGAGCTCTACATGGATACGAAGACGAGGGAGGATACGCAGGGTGTTCTGACAGAGGTCTTCAGAGACACGCGTTCAAGGGAGTACCTTGAATGGAAGCAACACCAAACAGCCTGCGGTTGGACTTCAAGGGTTCTCCTTAAGTCCGGGACAAAGATACAAGGTGAAAGCCTCAGGGAAGTCCCTTAGCTTTAGTGTGCTGATGACAGGCAGCAACGAGAGGAGTGAGGAGTGGGCTTAGAGCTCGTAGAATTGAGTAGACTAAGCTAAGGAGAATACAGGCAACGGTCAGGCTATAAGTACATATGCCAAGATGCTTAGATAATGGGTTCTTAGTGAACCCGAGATAAGGAGTGAGTCATCCATAGATAAGGATGAGTCACGATGAGTCAGTTCTAATAATACAATGGTTCCGAGATAAGATGGAGCGGAAGGAACCGGGGAAGCGGGATTCGAGGCACAATGGAATCCCTAAGTCCGAGATAAGATGAGAGACAGACGAGGACTTAGCTAAGTAAAGAAAAGAAAAGAAAAGAGGAGAAAAAGGGGTGATCCACTATGGATCGTAACATTACCCCCATGCTAGGGGTGAGGCTCCGACAAACCTGCCTCAAAGGTCGATGTAACTGGTGCCAGGGGAACCCGTCATGTTAGCATAAGCGACGTCATCAAAGATGTCATCGACATTGTCATCTCCGTAGTTGTTTGACTCGATGGGGGAGTGATGATGGCGTGGTCGGTGGTTGTGGCAATGTGGTGTCGGTACAGGGAGCGGGGGAGGAGACGGGCAAACCCTGTGGTTACGACGCAGTTCTGGGGATCGGTTTCCTTGGGAGGACCCAGAGGATAACGAGAAGTGAGGAGGGGGGAGAGGTTGGCACAGGGGGCAGCATTGCTGTGAGTGACCTGGGGCGAAGTTAAGACATATCGGGCATTGGTAGACTTGGCAGTCGGCCCGAAAGTGACTGAGGCGGTGGCAGTGGAAACATGCTTGGCGATATCTGGGGTGAGTCAGCAAGAGGAGCATGGTGCCTTCGTTGCTGGTCCAGAATGCTTCCACTCAGTCTAGGAAGTCTATCTCGGCCTGGTCGAGGGGGGAAGCAGACGCGGAGGGAGTGGAATTGGCTCAGTGAGCCTGGCGTTCGGAGTGGTCCTTCAGGTACTGGTCAAGATCCTGGAAGAACTTGAGGGCTCCAAGCTGGTAGGCTAGGAGGAGGGTGATGGTGCAGGCATCCCGATAGATGGATGCGAGGACGGAGTGCAGACAGGCACGTTGCGCGTCAGAGGGGTTAGGGGAAATGAGGCCGAGGCGGGCGATCTGCAGGTAGAGTTTGGAGACAAGCTCCAGGGGGGATGTGTCCTCGACGAAGGACTGCATAGGGACGAGGAGGTGGGAGTCAGTCAGTGATGACGCGAGCTCTTGGAGGTCCCCTCATGAGGGGTAGTCTTCGCGCAGACAGTGCATGTTGATGGGGACATCGACGCTCAAGATGGGCGTCGGGACAATGGTGGTGAGCAAGACAGGGGGAAGCTCGGGAGAGCGGTCTCCCCAATATGGGGGACCAGCGGCAGGGGATCCCCAACCAGGGGATGCAGCATGGGAGGATGACATCAGAGGATCATATATGGTGGATGCATGAGAAGCTATCATAGGGAAGTCTATGGGTAAGTCATCAGCAAGGACAACGTTTCGTTTATCAGCGAGGGGGGACGAGAGAGGGGGAGAAAAGCGGAGAGATGATACTGTGGTAATGGAGGACATATTGTTTGACGGTTTTGTTTCTTTTTGGGTATGCTACGAGGGGAGAGAAAGTAGGGTAATTAAGAGGGGAAGGCGCGGGGGTGTGCCTTTTTATAGGCGAGGAGGATGGTCCGTGCATTTCGAAGATCCTTTTCAGGAAGCCAGGAGTCATCATCGGCAGAGTATCCTTTCCACTGAACAAGATAGTGGCGCTTATCTGAAGCACCACGATGACGTATGATCTTTTCCACTTCGTACTCCGCTTGTCCGCCGATGAGCTCTGGCGGGTTATTTTTGAAATGGGGGCTGTAAACGGCGTTTTGGCGATAGGGCGATAAGAGAGAAGCATGGAACGTGGGGTGGAGTTTCCATGTTTTGGGGAGGACTAGGTGATAAGAGACAGGGGATAAGATGTCAGAGAGAACGAATGGTCCCTCTCTTTTGGGAGCGAATTTGGAATTGGCTAGTTCCCGGTGGAGGTTTTGGGCCTCGAGCCATACCTTATCTCCTTTACAGAAAGGGGTAAAGGGTCGTTTGTTCTGGTTGGCCATCACTTGGCAAGCCAGTTCGTGAGAAGCGAGGGCTTCATTTCGGGTGGAGGAGAGTTCCTTGAGTCGGGTTTTGATGGCCGGGACATTGGTGGAGGGGACTAGAGTGGGCAGAGGGTTAGGTTCATAGCCCATGAGGAGGAAGAATGGGGATTTATTAGTAACTGAGTGGGGGCAATGGTTATGGGTGAACTCGGCTAAGGAGATTTTACTGGCCCACAAGGTGGGGTTGTCTCCGCAGAAGATACGGAGGTAGGTTTCTACCTCTTGGTTGACCCTTTTGGTCTCTCCATCGGTCTGTGGGTGGAATGCAGTGGAGAGGGCGAGCTTGTAGTTGAGGATTCTTCTGAGTTCTTTGGAGAAGGCGGAGGCGAATTGGGGACCATGGTCAGAGATGATTTTGTCTGGGAGTCCATATTGGGAGTAGACTTTGTGGGCGAATAAGGTGGCGATCCCGTCAGCAGTGACAGTTTTCTTTGTGGGGCAAAGAATTACCCCCTTCGTAAGGCCATGGTCGACCATGACCAGGAGACTATCAAATCCGTTGGAGATGGGGAGATCAGTGATCAGATCACATGAGATCTGTTGGAAGGGGTGAGTGCAGGAGGAGCGGATGGGTGTGAGAGGAGGGGTGGTCAGGTGGGTGTTGGCCTTGTTTTGTTGACAGATGGCGCATCCGGCGATGTAATTGTGGATGTGGGCAGCAAGGCCAGGCCACCAGCATTCGGCAACAACGAGTTGGCGAGTTTTTAGGTAGCCGGGGTGGCCGGCGGTCGGGTGGTCATGGTGTTTAGCCAAGACTGCTTGGTGCGAGTTGGGGGGAACATAGAGGCAGCCGTGGAAGGTAAGGGCGCTGTTGACAGACTGCCAGGGGGAGAAGCGGGCTTTGAAGGACACGGGGAGAGGTGTGGAGAGGGATTGGATGGCCTGAAGGGCCGTAGGGTCGACAATGCATTCATCTGAGATCTGTTTGGCAAGGAGGGCATTGACGGATGTGACGAATGTGGTTTCGGGGAGGAGAGTAACAGCAGTGTTATCCGCTTCATGGGAGTCATGGTCAGGACGGCAGGATAGGGCGTCAGGGGCGGCAAGTTTGGTGGCGGGGATATAGGAGAACTCGAGGTCGTAGTCGGCGAGGTCAAGGAGCCATTGTGCCTGACACCGGTTGAGGTCCTGGTGTTTTTGGAAGTAGGTGAGGTTTCGGTGGTCTGTGAAGACCTTGACAGGGAAGGAGGTGCCACGAAGATAATGTCACCAGGCAGAGAGGGCTCTCATGATGGCGAGGAGTTCGCGGTCATGGACGTCGTAGTTCCGTTTGGCAGGGTTGAATGATTGGGAGATGTAGGAACAGGGTTTCCACTCTCCGTTGGAGTCGAGCTGTTGGAGGATAGCGCCGGAGGTGAATTTGGAGGTGTCGGTGGCGATGGTGAACTGGATGCTGGTGTTGGGGAATTGTAGGATGGGTTGGGATTGAAAGGTGTCCTTGAGGGTGTCAAAGGCAGTCTGACAGGTGGGAGACCATTCCCAGGGTTGGTTTTTCTTCATGAGGTCAATCAGTGGTTGGGCGGTGGTGAAGTAGCCCTGGATGAAGTGTCTATAGAAATTGGCGAACCCTAGGAAGGAGCAAACTTGCTTCAGAGTGGTTGGTACGGGCCATTTGGCGATCTCTTCTAGTTTAACGGGATTCATGGCGATGTGACCCGGTTTAATGACGAGGCCAAGGTATTCTACCTCATCCGTAGCAAACTTGCATTTCTCGAGCTTGAGATGGAGGTCAAGCTCAGTCATGCATTGGAGGACATGACGAGTTCTGTCAGTGTGGGTGGCTTCATCGGCAGAGAAAATAAGAAGGTCATCCATGTAGATGACGAGCCACCCTTTGGTGATCAAGTCTCCGAAAGAATCATTCATGAATCTTTGGAAAGTGGCGGGGGAGTTGGTGAGTCTGAAGTACATAACGTTCAGTTTGAAGAGGCCGCGATGGGTCATGAAGGCGGCTTTCCAATGGTCTTTGGGGGCGATTTGAATGTTGTTATACCCCCACTGGATGTCAAACTTGGTGAATTTACAAGCGTTCTTGAGCTTATCGATAAGCTCGGATATGAGGGGGAGTGGGTAGGCATCACGGACGGTTGCCTCGTTGAGTTTACGGTAGTCCTGACAGGGGTGTAGTCCTCCATCCTTCTTGTGGACGAAGAAGAAGGGGGACACTTGGGGAGATTTAGAAGGGGATATCTTCCCAGCAGCCAGGTTTTCGTCGATGAACTTGTCCACGGCAGTTTTCTCGTCAGGGGAGAGGGGGTAGATCTTCCCAATGCTGGGGGAAAAGTCAGGTTTCAAGGAGATCTTATGATCGTAGGGTCTGGAAGGTGGCAGGTGGTCTGCAGCTTCTTGGGAGAAAACCGAGCTAAATTTGGTGTATTCCACAGGGAGAGAAATCTTTGGGGCAGCGAGGGCTTCTTCCTTGGCGAGCTTGGTAGCTTTGGTGATTTTGGCTACCTGGAAGGCGCAGAGGAATTGGGATCCGCAGTGGATGATGTGGAAGACAGATTGGTTGCGTATGGCAATGTTGAGGTACCTTTCCTCCACTTTCCTGTCAAGGTAGTTGTGGAGGTGGTCATGGGAGATGGTCCGGACTGGGATAGCATCAGGTTCATGGACCGGGAAGGTGTAGATCTTGTTGTGTCTTTCCAGGTCCCTTTTGTACTCGTGGTGAAGGAGTTTCGACTGGTCAGTAGATTCATCGAGAGTCAGGGTGCAGGTGGTCCAGTCAATGCTTGGGTTAGCGATGCGGAGCCAGGGAAGTCCTAAGATGAGGTTATCTCATCCTAGGCGCATGACGTGGAAGAGGACCTTTTGGGCAAGTCCTTCAATGTTGAGGAAGAGGGAACAGGTGTGGGTGATTTTTCCTCAGTGATTGGTGGTTCCATCTGCATTCTTGGCGAGGATGGGGATGGTGAGTTTTGTGATGGGGAGTCGGTGTTTTGCGATGAAGTCGTAGTCGATGCAGGAGATGCTGGCGCTGCTATCAATGAGCGCTCTAGTGTCGACGGTTTTCATAGTGTATGAGGGGTGTATGACTTGGACCAGGATGATCATTGATTTAGTCACAGCTTTTACAAGTACAGAAGTGATGTAGGAAGGGGCTAACATCGAGGTAGGCTTCCTTTCTAAAAATCCTGGAGGAATACAGTCTTTACTGACTCCTCATCTTCGTCATCGTCCTTGACCTCTTGGAGGCAAGGTATTTCTTCATCGTCGGTTACCTCCACCACCTTCTTGGTAGGTGGATGAGGAGCCCTCAGTGTCTGTGGGGAAAAGGCTGGGCAGTTCCGGGAGGAGTGACCACTTTAGCAGCATCGGAAGCAGAGGTTGTTCTTGATACACCACTGCTTTTCTTTGGGGGTTATTTTGGTGATGGTGCGGACGACATCGACGTCCATTGTGTTGGGATCAACTCAGGCCTTAGGGGTGAAGGTGATATCCTTAGCATGGGCTGCTCCAGATCTGGAAGCGACTTCATGGGCTCGGTTCCACATGTTGTCGAAGTGCATCGCCTTGGAGTACCAGTCGGCAATGGTGGTCAGAGGGGTCTCCATCGCATAGATCTTGTACATGATGGATGAAGGTAGACCGGCGGCGAAGTAGGTGATGAGAACGTTGTCGTCCGAGATTTGGGTGACTGCGACCTTACTTTGGAATTTGGTGATGTAGTTGAGGAGGGTCGGGGAGAACCCATCCTTCTTTTTTTGCATACACATGGTGGAAAGCCAGGCGATGGTGTTTCCGATGGAGTCTTGGTGTTTAAAGGCAGCCTGGAACTCGGCAGTGAAGGCAGTGACAGTTCCTAGGTTGATGGTCCCGGCAGAATAGCATTTCTGGTGGAAGGTTGCTGCCCAAATGGCGGTGGACCCCTTGGTCATATGTGAAAGAGCAAACGCGATTTTCTTCACGTTGGTGTCGTAGACGTCGGCATTGACAAGGAGGTAGAATTGAACAGTGTTGAACCACTGCTCGGACATATCATAGGACCCATCGAAGGGTTCGGGGGCTCCAAGGCAGAGTTCCTTTGAAGACATAGTTGCTGGGGGTGAGGGTAAGGACGCAGTGGTTGGGTGTGTTCGAGCGAGAGGGAACCCTGTGAGAGAGGGCGGCTTAGGAGCTCTGGTAGGGAGAGACATGCTTGGTTGCGTGGCAGTGGGAGTGGAAGTCTCAGGGGAAGGAACTCGCGGAATACTAAGGTGTCGTGTGAGTCCTTGGGCAAGGTGGACAGTTTCTTCTTCCTCTTGGAGAGAGGTGGGGTTGACTTCATGGTCCGAGTGTTTGAGGGATGAGGGGGAAGAGGGTTCAGGGGAGGATTGGCCTTGTTCGGGCATACCTCGGGGTAGGAACCAGTGGGAGCTAATGGTGATGCAGTGCCCAGGGAATTACCCTGTGCAGGCTGATCACAGGAGTGGGGTGCGCGGTTGTCCAGGGAGTCACCCCATACAGACTGAAGGCAGAAGCAGGTGGTTGGAGCGACCTGAAAGTCGTCCATAGAAAGGTAGCTTAGTCTTTTGTTACACTGGGCTATGAAAGTACCAGCAGGGACTCAAAGTGAGCTCTACGTGGATATGAAGACGAGGGAGGATATGCAGGGTGTTTCGACAGAAGTCTTCGGAGACACACGTTCAAGGGGGTACCTTGAATGAAAGCAATGCCAAACGGCCTGCAGTTGGACTTCAAGGGTTCTCCTTAAGTCCGGGATGAAGGTACAAGGTGAAAGCCTCAGGGAAGTCCCTTAGCTTTAGTGTGCTAATGACAGGCAGCGATGAGAGGAGCGAGGAGTGGGCTTAGAGCTCATAGAATTGAGTAGACTAAGCTAAGGAGAATACAGGCAACGGTTGGGCTATAAGTACATATGCCAAGACGCTTAGGTAATGGGTTCTTAGTGAACCCGAGATAAGAAGTGAGTCATCCGTAGATAAGGATGAGTCACGACAAGTCAGTTCTAATAATACAACAGTTCCGAGATAAGATGGAGCAGAAGGAACCGGGGAAGTGGGATTTGAGGTGCAATGGAATCCCTAAGTCCGAGATAAGATGAGAGATGGACGAGGACTTAGCTAAGTAAAGAAAAGAAAAGAAAAGAGGAGAAAAAGGGGTGATCCACTGTGGATCATAACAGTATGGTCTGTTCTGGGCACTCCAGGTGGTCCATGTTTTCATTTTCAGTGTTACCAATCTCGTTGTCGAAATGGACGCGAAGTATGTTAAGGGTATGATTAACAACCTGGACCTTCAGCCGAATGCAACCATCAACCAGTGGATCGCCAGCATTCTTTTATTCCACTTTGAACTTCATCACATTCCGGCCAAAAAGCATACCGGCCCTGATGGTCTCTCCTGGCACCCTTAGTCCGACGAGGACCCGCCTGAGGATGATGACATCGAGGGTTGGTTGGATGATTTCTATTCTTTTGCATAACTTTACTGAATGATCGCACATTCCCCTTTACTGCTGCTTCCATCATTGCATGCACCATTCCATGAACACTGTACTGTGCCCCTTCACACTTACTCTCCTCGGACTATGTTATTTCACCAGTGCCTCTGGTGCTGCCACTTTCTTCTATCTACGCATCCATTTTCTCTTCCTCCATTTCCCAGCTGGACTCTACTCCAGACTCTCCTATCATCCCCCAGTCCTCAAAGGCCATCGCTAGAGAATCACACATTCGGTTGATTCATGGGTTCCTTGAGACCCACGAATGCCCTGCTGACCTTTCCGACACAGACTTCCAAACATTTGTCAACTCCGCCACCAAGTTCTTTATCCTGCACGGCTCCCTATGGCATCAAGAGCCACACGGTTGTCACCAGCTGGTTGTACCGGAGCACCACCAGTACAGACTTATTAAAGAGGCTCACAATGACCTCAGGCACAAAGGTGTCTTCACAGTCCATACCTGGCTTTTACTCTGCTTCTGGTGGCCAATGCTGGTTGATGATGTCAAATGGTTTCTTTGCACTCACCACGAGTGCCAAATCTGACAGACTAACCATTTTCATATTCCCCCGACTGTACCAGTCATAGGTGGCCTATTCTGTAAGGCTCATCTTGACACAATGCTCATGCTCCAGTCTGGCGGTTACCAGTACATCATCCAGGCCCGGTGTGCACTGACCTCATACCTGGAGTGGCACATGCTCCGCTCTGAGAATGCCTCTGCTCTCACATCATTCATATTCAAAGACCTCCTTTGCCAGTGGGGTCCCCTATCCGAAATTGTTACTGACAACGGCCCTGCCTTCATACAAGCCCTAGACTTCCTTGCTGACTGATATGGCATTAGACACATTTGCATCTCCCCCTACAACTCCCAAGCCAACAGTTTGGTTGAACAGCATTATTATGATGTCCAGGAGGCCATCGTTAAAACTTCCCAGGGGAGGGAGTTACGCTGGCATGTTGCCACTCACTCAGTCTTTTGGGCCAAGCAGGTTACTATACTCTGGTCTACCGGTTTGTCTCTGTATTTCATGGTTCATGGCATAGAGCCGCTCTTTCCATTTGACCTCTCTGAGGCTACGTTCCTCATTCCCCCTCCAGATACCAATCCGCTGTCTCCATCCAGCCTGATTGCATGGCGAGCTCATCAGCTCCAAAAGCATCAGGAGAACTTGGAGTCTATTTGTGAGCGTGTCCTCAAGGCTTGGTTTGAGTCTATCAAACATTTCGAGGCTGCTTTCAAGAACCAAATCAAGGACTTCGACTTCCAGTCTGGGAGTCTGGTCTTAGTCCACAACACCTGCATCGAGAAGGAACTCAACTGGAAGATGAAGCCTAGGTACCTAGGCCCAATGGTAGTCCTTCGCCGGACTGCCAGCGGGTCATACATCCTGGCTGAGTTGGATGGTGTGGTCTCCAAACTGCAATATGCTGCCTTCCGTCTCGCTCCCTACTACCCCTGTTTCACTTCTATAATCCCTGTCACCGAGCTAACTGGTCTAGATGATGACAACCTGGACAAGCTGGCAGGAGAAGACATTGATGAGCTGGACGACAAAAAACCGGACTTCACTGGTCAGGACTAGTCCTGTCACCGATCTACATACATTTCCCTTCTCAAACATACAAAAAACCTCTGTCTTACCCTGGGATTAGTCTGGTGACCTCTATGTCTTGCCACTCAATATCGCTAAACAATGCCTAACAGACATTCCTCCTACTATACGCCGATAAAAGTAAAACCATAGAAAAACAAAGAACAAAGACAAAAACAAAACAAAACAGTATGATTCCATTTTTTCTGTAAAGTGTCTCACTATGTATGCTCCCAATGTACCACTTATCATTTGAACGCGCTCCGAGACACCATGCCTGTTTCACACTATAGACCACCAAACCATATACCACCCATACCGAAGACTGCCAATAGACTGAGGAAACTCTGGTAGGGATAGACACTAGAAGTTGACTGATGAAGCAAAGCCGGGCGGCAGTCCGCATAAAATTCATTCTCTCTCTCTCTCTCTCTGTTTCTTTCTTACTCTTGCTTCTTCTTTATCTTACATTTTCTTCCACTTCTTTCAAAGACCAGATTATTCATATGAATGAACAGACTATCTAGGGTTACAAGCGACCAGACTACACTACTGATGGGCCTCTCCTACACATCCAACTGCTCCAATTCTTCGACCAAATTGCTTACCTCCGCCATCACTTTCGCCTGCTCCATGTCCAACACCTTGATGCTTGCCCTGATTTGGTACAAGCGCAAGTGGGCAATGTTGAGCCAGCAGGCAATTTGATCCCTTTCCCATTGGACCGGAGTCTTTCTGACAATCTTCTTTGCCACCACCGCCTTTCCTTTCCCCTTCTCCTTCGGCTTGACGGGGGTATCATCCTCCTCAATCTCATCATCAGAGAGGACTTCAATAGGCAACTCCGCCCTCTTGCTGGGACCAGCCTTGGCTGCTGCTCTGACTGGTCTTCCACCTACCATGCCGTCAGACCAAACACCAGTAAACTATGACCCACTCACCTTTGCTCAGTGGCAACACTACCACCAGTGCGTTCTTCCTTCTAGGCGCATGTCACCCGGCAGCCAAGCTGCATGCTCCCTTCAACCACTGGCACCGAGCACATGCCAGTCTGGTCCCCTTGACGCATTGACCGGTGACCCTTGCCTGTTTGCACTGAGTGCAAGCGTCGGAGGAGGGTTCGAGCTGGGCAACCACTGACCCGGTAGGAGCAGTCTTCTTCCTCTGCAGGGCTGCGTCTTCCTCTTCCTCGTCAGTGTCCCCTGACCGGCTCCTCTATACTGCCATTAGATCAGTAATAACCCAAGATAAATGAGTCACGCACCTTTAGTCTGGACGACGTGTTTGACGCCACCCCGGATGACCTGGCTGTCTTCTCAGTGCCAGGCACCACCTGTCACTCTACCTCCTCTACCTCCAATGCTGCCCCCTGTGTGCCTACCAGCCCATTGTCTTCCTCAACTAGAGGCACATTCTTCCTCCTCGATCACTCTGCCTGCTGGCACTCTGCATCTGTGAGCAGGGCCACAACATTGTCCTCCAGTTCCATGTAGAGGTGTAGTGCCTCCACTTCCTGGGATGCTACCTCCCATTCATCCTAAGAGAATCCTTGTCAATGGATAACACCACCTCGGTAGAGCATAGGCACTTACCATAGCACGTCCAAAACTCTCCACCCACATCTCGATCTCCTTGTGAAGTTCCTCCCGGTTGTCCGGCATTGTCTTTACTTCGGCCGTGATGCATTCAGTGGCCATCTTGTATCGACAGTTGACATCTCGGCGATGTTCAGCACCCTTTGCTGTCATGGCGCATAGGCCATCGACTCGACTGGTGAATTGGGATTGCATATTATATGGGGTGGATGGAGGTAGGATGGAGTGGAATATGAAAAGAGACACAGCAGATGCGATGTGACTGGATCGCCACCGTCCAAACTCTGCACTGTGCTTAGTCAGCACAATGCCATGACTGACTGGGGACAGTCAGTATTCAAAGTCCCCAGCGGATGTAGAGAGCAGTGCGTCTCTACGGTCATATCACCCAATTATCCATCATTACAGCACATGCATACTCCTTTCTATGTTTACCGACCTTCCATCCATCACTCCACCCAAGTCCGGTGGTAAGACCAGTACTCTGGTACTGTCGGTCTCACCCGGACTACTCCAGTCCATCTCCTTTTACTTTGCATTCATTCCACCTTACTACTTCTTCCATATGACTCATTCTTACCTACTTACCCTACTTTACTTCTGCCCTTCGTCAACTATGGTAACTTTCGTTTTTACTCTTACTTATGACCGACTATCACCGGGCTGTTCGGCTTTATCGGTTCTGTACCTTAGAGTTTCATGGCAGCCTGAAAGGGTCGTCTTTGTTTCATCAAACTTTCTCCCATCATTCAAATGCTAATCTTTGACTTCGCTTAAGTACTGCTTAGGCCGTAGTTGCAGACACGGGCATGCCTGGTCCATAAAATCTTTGTATTGCATATTGCAACACAGCTACCTTTTGCTCACAATGTCCAAACTACACTAAACGCTATCGTCATCGTCTCCGCCAACGTCCAACGTCCAATGCCCAATGTCTACATCTCTTTTCCTCCATCACCGACAATGCTTTTGTCGACTGGTCTACTGGTCATACCATCACCCATACATTCTCTGTCCAGTCTTCACTGGACTTCTTGGTAGAGTCCTCCGGACTTCATTTCTGACCTTCCTCTTCTCCGGAATCCCTTTTGGGGTGAACCTATTTGCTCCCCTCACCCTTCCTTTGGCCAGGACTTGTAGGCTACACTTCTCAAGTCCCTCCAGCCTTAGCAGGATCTTTACAATGGTGTTCTAGCCCACCGATGCTGTGTTGCCATGGAACCTACTACTATAAGCTATGAAGATCGAGTTGACGCAGAAGAGTTTCCAGGGGGGGTGGTAGGTCAGTTTGATCATGCGGGTTGTCTTGTTGAGCATGAGGGCTTCAGAGAGTTTGGAAGTGGTGGCAAATGTGGATGGCTACCCCTGAGATGATGGCACAGACAAGTTTCCAGGGGGGTGGTAGGTTGGTTTGATCGTGTGGGCCGTCTTGTGGAACATGAGGGCTTCAGGATGTTTGGATGTGATGGAAAATGTGGATGGCTACCCCTGAGATGATGTGGACGAGTTTCCAGGGGGAGTGGTAGGTCAGTTTGATCATGTGGTGTAATGATCCTGCTAAGGCTGGAGGGACTTGAGAAGTATAGTCTACAAGTCCTGGCCAAAGGAAGGGTGAGGGGAGCGAATATGTTCACCCCAAAAGGGCTTCCAGAGAAGAGGAAGGTCAGAAACGAAGTCCAGAGGACTCTACCTAGAAGTCCAGTGAAGACTGGGCGGAGGATGTATAGGTGGTGGTATGACTGGTAGACTAGTCAATGAGAACAATGTCAGTGAGGACAGAAAAGAGATGTAGACATTGAGTGTTGGACGTTGGACGTTGGCAGAGATGATGATGAAAGCATTTAGCATGATTCGGACATTGTGAGCAAAAGGTAGCTGTGTTGCAATATACAATACAAAGATTTTATGGACCGAGCATACCTGTGTCCATAACTATGGCTTAAGCAGTACTTAAGCAAAGTCAAAGATTAGCATTTGAATAATGGGAGAAAGTTTGATGAAACAAAGATGACCCTTTCGGGCCACTGTGAAACTCTAAGGTACAGAACTGATAAAGCTGAATGGCCCAGCGATAGTTGGTTGTAAGTAAAAGTAAAAACGAAAGTTACCATAGTTGACAAAGGGCAGAAGTAAAGTAGGGTAAGTAGGTAAGAATGAGTTGTATGGAAGAAGTAGTAAGGTGGAATGAATGCAAAGTAAAAGAAGACAGACCAGAGTAGTCTGGGTGAGACCAACGGTACCGGAGTACTGGTCTTACCACCGGACTTGGGTGAAGTGACGGACAGAAGGTCAGTAAGTGTAGGAAGGAGTATGCATGCACTGTAATGATGGATAATTGGGTGATATGACTGTAGAGATGCACCGCTCTCTACAGCAGGTCATCTTGTGGAGCATGAGGGCTTCAGAGGGTTTGGACATGGTGGCAGATGTTGACGGCTATGCTCAAGATGATGTGGACGAGTTTCCAGGGGGAGGTAGATCAGTTTGATAGATTACCCCTACACCACATTACTCGTG